>LQNS02278083.1:14043534-14059592 GCA_001587735.2 Parhyale hawaiensis | reverse complement strand
AAGATAATACTTTTGCCAGAATATGGAGACAAAGTCATTAGATTTTCTACACATTTTTGTTGTAGTACAGTAAAGCCTCTGTAATTCGTTATTCAATAATTCGGGTGCTTCAGTAGTTCGGCATTGACAGGCTTTCGGCACCATTCCTGTAATTCGGCATGAAATGCCGAATTAGAGATCTAAATTTTGGAGAGCATCTTCCCCAAACCGTGTTCGCCTTCCCTAATTCGAATTTTACACATGTAATTTGGTAAAACAGCCAAATTGCAAGAAATGGCATCCAAAAACATGACGCTACCCGGCATTGGGAAATTTTGACGTCTGTTCATTTAGCGCACGTGATGATTATGTAGTATGTACATGTCTCTCTTGTGATGGATTTAATCCACGTATAGTAGAACCCCGACTTTGAAATCCCAGACATACGAGCCTCTCAACTTACGAACCTCTCGACTTACGAACTTTTCTTGGCACAAAAATTACCGTACGCACGAGGTACGAACCTCTACTCGACGTACGAACCTGGGAAGATTGCAATTTTTATATAAGGATGACGCATGTATTTCTTTGTTGTATTTAAAACCCCGTAACACAACACTTTAGTTTTGTAAAGGGAAAGATGGTCAGTCACGCCTGTCAAAATTCTCGATGGAAAAACGTGCTGCCACGCGCGAAACTCAGGATGCCATTCACCGCCTTCCTGGCAAAGCACTTTTCCAATGGCGCATACCTAAACTGCGACTTCGGCTGCACAATTCATAGAGCTAACACGGAAAGGATTGTCTGCTAATACTGATGGGCAATACATAGGGAAACATTAGTTCGACTTGTGAAGTTTTTGACTTGTGAACCTCCTCCTAGAATAGATTAAGTTGGCAAGTCGGGGTTCCACTGAACATGCGCATGTAGCTGTATGCATTGTATTTGTACATACCTACATATACATACTCTACGTAAGCTCCCCTCCACACTTAGGTTCTGCTATGGTTGCTGATTTCTAGACGTGTTCTCTAATTTGTATGTGCCGAACTACAGTACCGTCCAAAACTAAGGGACAAATTTTCAAAAATGGCAGAACTTTTTTCTAATCATGCCAGGTGCTTCTTCTTTTGCACACTAGTAGCCAGTAAGATAGGTATTGATAATTGTGTTAAAATTTGAAACATGTATGAAGGATAATAAAAAAGTTATGAACATAAAGCTTTTCTCTTGAAATTTATAACATCCAAAACTATATAAGGGACAGAAAAAGAAAAAATTAGTTAATTTCTTATGCCGTCTGTATTTCTTTATTTGCATCAAAGACAAAGTTTGAATCACTGCCAAGCTGGCCTAGGGGCTAGAGTTGACTTACGAGTTCACCAAGTGATGTTTTCGTTAGAAGTAAAAAATAAGTGACTTTTCTACCTACTTTTATTAAGTATAGCACTCAATATTATTCATCATATTCACTTCAAAAACCCAAAATTAAACCCATAAATTTGAATTTAAATCACTAAAATAGCACTTTTCAACTGAACACCAGATGCGCAGACGAATACTGAAAGAAAATTGCGGAGGTTGCCTTCCGATTCCCGGTAGAGACGCTGCGCAATAGGCGAATTTCAGGATCTGCACAGCGTCACTTCAGGGAATTCTTCTGAAGGTCCGGAACTTCTACCGGACTTTTTCCAAGAAATGCCGAAGTTTTCCGGTATTCCGGCTTGGTTTCAGTTTCCCAGAACGTTCCGGGAAAACCCCGGAAAAGTGAAAAAAGTCCGGGAAAACGAGAAGTCCGGGAAACCGGTTTCTGGGAAAACGGGGTTCCACTGTATTATAATATGGTTCACTTGTAAAGTAGACTAGAGTGAATAGATAGCTACTGCACCAATGGGTGAACAGGTTCACTCTTAGTTGATAATGCTTGAAGCACCATTTCTGGTACAAATGCAGTCAGCAGAAGCAAATATAGCTAGTTATTACTCATACTCACAGTAATGCTCTGATTTACTTGAAATTTGCATTAAACCCTTATATTTGCAGTGAAATGTATGTACACTTCAAAATCTTCACAGCAAATGAAGAGCAATATCAGATCATTTTGATCAACACTTAATACAACTTTACCTTATTTAACCTTCACACACTACAGAAAATAATAAGTTCCCTCACTTAGCTGAGGGTTTCTTTACTGTTGGGAACCTGTGCTTGTATGTCATGGGCATATTTGAGTGGTGTGGAACCCAGCAGTGTCCAAATTTTCACATGAAGATAGAATTATGAGGATGGTCAAGTAGAATCTATTAGGATAGCTTTGGGTGTACTTCACATTAGCTCTCTTGGCCCCTTGCAGTTCATCACATCCCCTAGCAATATGCTTTCTTCTCTGGAGAACGCTATGATCATTAAACCAGTGATTTCACTTCAATAATTGTGTTATGATCCCCTGGTATGTGTACTGCTGGTGCCCAGCATTAGAAGGAGAATTGTGGATAATGCATGAAGCTCATCTGCCTCTTGCTATAAGTAACACTTTGGTGCAAGGCTCAAAAGAGCCAAAATTTTTGAGATATCATTAGGCTTTTGGCATCCTGTGCTTCTAGTAGCATTGGACTTCTTCATTAGCTGGATCCTGTATTTGGTGGTATGCTGATGATGAAGTAGCTACTATGCATATGCTACAGTGCACCTATTGTTTCCATGCCTGGGTTTCAGGTGCTGCCAGTTATCTCTGTCTGCTGGGCCAGCTTTTCAGCCAGTTGGCTCTGGTTCAGAATAATTTGATAGACTGATCTTATAGAAATAGTGTTGTTGGCCTTGTACCGTATGTTCCTTAAGCTATTCAATATTGAGGGACATGAGTTGCATTCCTCTGTGCCTTCCTTGAAGGTCTTTGGGAGAAACACTCATGAGCTGCAGTTGGCCCATCCCCCAACATTAAGTACCAAACCATCAGTTTAATTTTGTTTTGTACAGAAACCTGTGCTGGTGGGGAATTCATTGCAGGGATCTGTATTTGGCTGCATGGCTCTGCCGCATTCAATTTAGTTGTGAATTTTTTGGGATACATACCTACTTCTCAGCAACGATGTTCTTTGCCTGAGGTTGCTTAATGCTTCATATGGATTTTTTTATAATTCATTTATTTTTTATTATTTTTTGAAGCTCTGGTTTTGAGTTCAGTTACCGATAATAATGAAGAAGCTAACCATAGACCTCAGGTGTTCAAGAGCTGTATTGGTACTCTAGTTTTCTGTCACCGCTAAGCTCAAGGTACATTTTGCTTTAGATAGCTAACTCTTTAATGCTTTTCATCTGCAATTCTGTAAGACTGTAACCTGGTAGCCTAGTTGTTTGTGTTACCACAGCAATAGTCTACCATTAGCCCTCTGGCTTCAAGTCTCCAATGTTGTTGAAATGTGTCAACAGCTGTTACTGATTTGTAGGACTTCAGAGCTGTGAAGTGTTGTCTCAATGCAGCTTTGTATCCCAAGGAGCGATGGTATTATAACTGTTACCTATTGTTAGATGAGGTGTACATGAAGGTATATGTGCAACTGTCATGCCTAAAGATATGTTTTAACTTCTATTAGAACCACCTATGTATATATGTTATGTTACATGTTTTCTGTACTTTCATTTCACCAGCAACTACTGTACCTATTTCATTAGTTATTAACTAAATTTTCATTGATAAATACGTAGCTAGATGTATTGTATTAGCATTTAAATAGGTACGTAGCTATATGTATTGTATTAGCATTGTAGTTATTGCTATATAACAACCAGTTAGGTATTCCATAGTTACTCAAAGACTACCAAGTATCAAATCATTTGCTCAAAAGTTGAAAACTGCTGCAGTTTTAGGCTCTAGACTGCCATAACCCTGTGAAAAATAACTTTGTTGATTGAGACTATCTTGCTTTTTTTGCAGGCAATGCTACAAATGCGCAACCATGCAAATTTGACTGATGCCACATTGGATGTAGAAGGCAAACATATCCACATCCACAAAGTTGTATTAGCTGCTGGTAGTCCATATTTTTGTGTAAGTATAGGTACTCTAGCTACCTCCAATGCATAACCTCTAGCTAGGTAGTGTCCTGCATTGCTGTGCAGTAGGTACTGAGGTACTAACTCTTCAGAATAAGGTGCTTGTTGTGTGGCACTGAGGTGCTGGCGGTGCGGCACTGAGGTGCTGGCGGTACGGCACTGAGGTGCTTGCGGTGCAGCACTGAGGTGCTTGCGGTGCGGCACTGAGGTGCTGGCGGTGCGGCACTGAGGTGCTGGCTGTGCGGCAGTGAGGTTCTGGCTGTGCGGCAGTGAGGTTCTGGCTGTGCGGCAGTGAGGTGCTGGATGCATGGCACTGATATGCACTGCTTTGCGTGTTTTCCCTGCCGGAAGTTTTCTATATTTGATGTTATACTGTAGCTAAATATAACTACATAGTGTATGTTCAAGATCATTCATTCAAAAAGTTCTCAACTTCTGTCTTTACATAAAGCTTGTTTAATATATTGTAGCTAAGAATTTTTCGTGGCTCCTATAGGCTATAGGTAGTGAAACATCTCTCAGAAAAATATAAAAACCTTTGCTTTCCTGCTGAAAAATGATTGCTTCATTTTTAGAGTGGCCTTTACATTTTCAACTCTTTGGCTAATAACATCTTTTTCAAATTGGTGCTAATAGCCTATGTGTCTGAAGCCTATGTGTCTTTAGCAATTATGAAAAAACTTAGTACATGTAGGTTGTAGCTATTTGGATTTGAGTAAAATGTCACAATAAATATCACAAGGCCGTGCCTGATATTTGTTTACAGCTTATGTAGCAAAGCAAAAGTATTACCACTTTGGCAACACTGTTGGACTCTACTTGTGTGGCCACATCGCTCCAGGGGGCATAGGATGGGCCATAGGGTTATGTTGGTTAGGTTCGCCCATCCTACGTTATGGGGAGCAGTGACCCCAGGGGGATTGTGTAGGTTACCTTAGCCATTAGCTAGGCCTGTAGGATGTCTATCTTTGTGCCCACATTGCTTCCCTCTGATTTCATACTCTCACTAATTTTACTTCCATCTGTTTTTCCTCTTTTTTGTTCCTCAACTTTCTGTTCCCATTAATGTTGATTCTGTGTGGGATCACATTCATGCATGTGTTCCCCTGTTCTATTGACATGCTATATGTCCCTTCTTTCTTCTTGTGTTTTCTCGCCATTATTGTGTAGATGGAGGCTTAAAACTACCTACTTAATAATAAGTCTATTCACATCTCATACGCAATGGCTAGATCTTTCAGTGTCTTTCAGATAGATACCGACCTATGTTGTGGAAGTTATGCTATACCTACCGTATATACTGTGTGCTTCTACAAGGACTCTTTTCTTGCACATTTACCTGCTAAATTTTTTTATTGTAGCTAACTACTAGCTATGTCTCAGTTTTACATTTGATGTTAGTTTTAAACATCAGGTTTTCTATTAAACAGGCAATGTTTACAAGTGGCATGCAGGAGTGCTCCACAAGTATTGTTCCCCTACACGGCGTGTCTTACAAGATAATGGTACATTTGGTGCGGTTCATGTACACGGGGCACGTGTTCATCAACCAGCGCCTCGTCTGCCCCCTCATAACTGCTGCCAACATGTTTCAGGTTAGCCATTATGGTACTGTACTTAAAAAGGTAAGCTTTCTAAATTTGGCATATGCAACTTTCCTTTTAGCGGCGGTGCACAAGCGCAAATTTCTAGCGTATAAACAGAAACTGCTAATAATAGACTCAATTGGTGATGGTGTTTCAGGGTGGAATTTCAGAAATGGCTCAATAATGGACATTATAGTCAAACCAGCGTAAATAGTCCTTTAGGGGCGAGGCTTAATTGAATGCAGCAGTGCCAAAGCTAATCTATTAACAAATACACTTTTAATTTTTGGAATATAAATATAATTTTATTCATTGAGACAGGTTATACCACGCGCTTAAGTGAGATTTGGCCAAGTTGCTTTGCGTTCTTAGCCACGCCGATCAGACTCCTTCCGCTGGTTTGACTATAGTACCTCTTCTGCTGGTTTGACTATAGTACCTAAGTGTTTTGGCCAGCCACATTACTGTTATATGGATTCTATACAGTTGATGCAAATCATAACAGTTTGGCTCTATTAAATTGATATGTATTGTGCATAGGATGAAGACTGAAGTGTGTGATAAAGCTGTTCATTTATTGTTTCATTAGTGCATTTGTAAATAACTTATTTGTTTAAAACTGGTGTGAAGCTGTGTTGGCTGATATTCATATGTAGGTAGGTAGGTAGGTAGTTACCTACATATGTTCATTACACCTAATATGTTTGAATAATTGAAATTTATTTCACAGGTAGCTACCTAGCTAGTCCATTTTTTATCTTCTCGTAATGTTTCTTCTATTATTGAGCTGTTTGGCTACTATATGTGGCTCCTTTACTCATCAATAACTAGCTACCTGGTATTTGTTTGGCAGTAGTTAATCTGTTGTTTCTGCTATGCATATTACTGACATTTAGACATTCCCACTATTATTAGAAGCTATGTACGAGTACCTACCTAGCTATATGAAGACTATGTATAATTTCGAGCTATATATATGACGACAGAAGCCAATTTTAAGCTATCTATATACTGTATGTTACAGTAGTCTCACTAAACACTGTATAGATTTACTAGGGCCCTGACCAACCTTTGAAGTATTTGTTACCCTGACCTCTGATACTGTATTACCCAAGATCAAGGCCAGAGCTAAGTGTTTGCTAATTCTATATAGCTAATTGTTCTAATTCCTGCATTCTGAAATCCATAAGCAAAATATTTCACTTTTGAAAATGTACTGTAACATATATACATTAGGGCCGTTGTGCATTGTTGTGATTGAAAATTTCTGTAAAAAGTATAAATTTACATGGTTTGTACTTCAAGTTGCACTTGAAATTTTGGCGAACCTGACTGCTGTACTGGTGTCGAGTTATCACATACAAGAGGGTACCAAAAACTAGGAGGAGTACAGGGAGGGGAATGAGCCCCGTACTGAACAGCGCGCCAATACCGTAGCTAGTACATGTATGCATTTTCCTCGCAGTTAAGTATAAAGCCACTTTCCCGGAGAGTTTATTGCGCCCAGAAGCATCTTGTAAGGTTCTCTCGAGGCAGTTGAATTTATTTACAGTATGTGACAACAGTTTAGTTGTTTATCATTGTTTGTTCTAGCCGATCCTAAATAACTGTACATAAAGGCTGTGAAACTTAGTTTCCTGCTTGCGAAAAGCTGCCCTATAAAATGTTGTGAATTGACCGCAGCCTAAATGGACAGTGCCAACAGGGGCCTTTGATAGGCTATAGGGTTAGCTTAGTTAGGTTTGCTCGTCCTATTTATTGGGAGCAGCGACCTAGGGGTACCATATAGGTTACCTTAGTTTCAGTTAGACTCTCGGAACGTCTTTCCATCGTGCCACTTTCCCGTTTTTCCACTTTCATACTGAAGATAATTGTGTTTCAGTCTGTTCTTCCTCTTATTATTATACCCATGTGCGTTGACCCTGTCTGCAAACACACTCGTGTTTGGGTTCCACGTTTCTATCAACGTAGTTGATGGATACATGTCCCTTGTTTATTCCTCTGTGTGTGTTCTTTGTAGTGGAAATGAAGGCTTAAACCATTCATTAACTTAACTAAATGGGCAGAGCTGTGGAAAAGCTCAAGTACACAAGTAGGGTGCCCACGGTAGTTTTTTCTTTGATGAAAAATGATATGACCTTGCTTAACAAACCTTGTTCTGCGCTACCCTCTTCTATCCAAATGGACATTAGTGTAAAAACTTGCAGCTTGTATTGACTTATATACTGTATGGTCCCTAAACGTCAAGAGGTAAATCAATCTTTATTCTATTTATTATTATTATAAATAATAGAAAAGTTGAGAACATGACCTACGAAGAGCTATCAATAGATAATAGAAGTAGAACCCCAGCTTCAAGGGAAAGTCTGACCTTGGTCCCATTTTTGATTACCGTGGCTCGTACTAAATTTTATTCCTGGTCAGTATATTATCTCACTCAAAACTTGGCTTTAACTAGTTTGTCCATCCAGGGCTGTCAACCTCGCAGGAATGCACTGCTAAAAACACCTGCAATAACAATAGCTGTGTAGATAATCTGAGCTTTTCTAACCAAGGAAGGTCACACTGAGAGAAAATTTGATGCACGTAGATGCATTAAAATTACATACATGCATTTTTGTCCTAAAACCGAAATTCTCAAGTGGATCATAAAGAGAAAATGCTTCATGATGATGCATATAGGGTCTTATGATGCACTTGGTCACTTTGATGCAATTATGTGTTTCGGTTTTTGACAAAGCCGATGATGCACCAAGATGCATAAAAAACAGGTAAAATTTATGCACCTAAAGAGATGAAACTTTGAATTACAATAACGATCTGTGTGTTAGTATGTAACCGCGTCTCGCTTCTCACGTCTAACCAAACTACAGAGCTTTTATTCACTTTGATTTTGCTCAAATATGTTTTTCTCACTGAAATATGTTTTTCTGTCTGCTGCAATGGCACACCACACTACGCCATGAAACACCTACGTGTATCTTTATGCTTCTCTGTGTATCTTTATGCTTCTCTGTGTAACACTTAAGTGCATCAAAAATTTTCTCAGTGCAGCTTGTTCTAATAGCCAAAATCATGTTTATAATCCATTTCAGATCAAATACGTGGTAAAAGCCTGCACTCAGTTTCTTGAAGACCAAATGGAACCAGAAAATGTCATTGGCATCTCTAATTTCGCTCAGCAGAACGGGTGTATGGAGCTGCACGAGAGAACCGTTGCCTTTATTGAGGAACATTTTTGTGCGGTAATAATGGTTGCTTTAATTTATTTCAGTATATTTATTGTTTGATATTTTATTTATTTTTCATTGTGTAACTGTTGCTTTACGTTATTTCTTCTAGAAAGGGCAACCTAGGTCTACGTGAAGATAAACTGAAGGTTGCGAGGTTCTTCTTTCTGAGGAAAGTTTACTTTTTTTGTACATAAAAGAAAATGGGCATCAAACTCATGGATTGTAGGTACTATTGTAATAGGATACTCTTTGGGACGTTTGTCTCCCCATGCCCAGTATGATTTTTTTTTTAAGTTTACACTTCCCCTTTCTCTATGTTATACATTACTTTTTCTTTCTTCATGTCCATTTTTTTAATATCTAGGGTGGCCTAGACTAGCATATTATTCAAACTGATTCCTTAGTTTACTGGGTTGCTACTTTCGGAAGCTGTTCATGTGAGTGATGCTGGATAGGTATCAAACTATTCAGCACTGACTCATTGTATCGCAGTGTCTCACGGTGCCGACAAGTTGCATGTGGGAACTGCAATGAGTCTGGCAACAACTTCACCCCTTGCTCATTGGTTGTGTTGGTTTAGGATACATTATTACAATGGATGTTAAATTCGGTAAGGGCGGTACAGTAGAACATTATGTCATAATTGGCCTTCTGTGTCTGCCAAGAAACTGTATTGAACGATTGTTTTCAGGTGTCACGGTCGGAAGAGTTCTTGGAAATGAGCTCAGGTCAAGTCATTGGACTTATAAAAAGAGACTCACTCAATGTCCCAGACGAACAAGACGTGTTCAATGCTGTGGTGCGGTGGGTCGAGCACGATCCAGAGCAGCGGTGTGGTCAGATGCAGTATGTGCTAAAGGTGTGTGAGTGTGTATATTCATGTGGTTTAAGGTGTTGCAATAGTCTTGGCTTAGTTCTAAATTCATATTTTTTGATGTGCTTCATGTTCATCTAGCTGCTTGGTATTTCTAGGTGAGACACAACCTACTCATTCGTTACCTTACTGTAGAATTTTGTTGTGAGCCGTGCATTGCGCAAGGCTGTTCGCCATGAATTCTGTCAGAGCAAGACCACGCAGTTTTGTATTTTGCATTGTTTTAATTTTTTTCATTCTGGAGATATTGTGTTTTTCAACTACATTTCTGCATATAAAGAGAGTGTTTATTGATGTGCTTCTGGTAGTTCATCAGATGTCACTACCTGCCGCCTCACTTCATCTCGGAGCAAATGAGTCAGTGTCAGATCGTGAAGAAGACGCCCGAGTGTAGGGAATATCTCGAGAATATATTCAAGGTGAGAAGACTCCTTTCATCATCAATAGTTCTATGCAGGCAGAAAATCGTCCGATCTGTGATTTAAAAATCATTAATAGACTCTTCCTACTACTGCATGACTGCAGGTGACCTATTAATGATTTTGTACTTAAGGAGAGCAATATCCTAAGAATTTACTTGTAAACGTTTATAATGTAGAAACTGGGTTAGCTATGGTTTTGAGACAAACCCCTATGTAGTCATTCAAGGAGTGCCAATATTATCTGTAAAACAGTCTTGGGCAAATACAGCGTTGACGCAACCTGCGAGTTAGAAAACATATGGCCACGATATGTATAATTTGACTCTTTACCATCATACCGTGTACGAGGGGAATGCAAAAAATTCACGGAAAATTTCTCTTGTAACGTCATTAGCTACTTAACCCGTACCAGCAAGTGCTGCCTGATCTGATACCTAGCCTCCGACAGCTATGCGTGACACAAGTCAGGTCGGAACAAATGGTGGCAACGTTGAGGTGGTCGCCCCTATTTTTATCGTTAGTATCAAAATATTAATATAATCATAAGTTTCAAATCCGCTGTTGAAACAAAGGTCTAGATTCATTTCCTATTCATTCGGCTGCAACGCAATTACCACTCACAGCATAGACAGCAAGGCGCCGGAGAATTTGCTACTAACGAACTTCCAGCGACTTTGGCGCCAAATGCTTCATGGTCTTGCTCAACTGAGTAATTGCTTAGTGCTCCTGTACCTATCCAAGTCACTTTGCTTCCATCCGGATTTCATACTCCTACTTGCCCGTGCTTTATTCTGTCCTTCCTCTTCTTTCCTGACTTGCTGTTCCCATGCTCGTTGATCCTGTGTGAGAACACCATCATGCATGGGTTCCCCATTTCTATCTCGTCATGCTATATGTCACTTGCCTCTTCCTCTGTTTGATCGCCCTTGTTGTGGAAACGGAGGCTTAACATATTCAATATAATAATAATAACCTATCCAAGTGCATGAAACTTACGTCGAATTTGGTAGAATGGATCCGCGGTGCGGGGTACCACACTTCGCAGCCCAATATAATGCCACGAATGTTTTCAGCAAAACGTACAGCAATTCCGCGAACTTTTTGACTTTCCCTCGTTTTCAAATAAATTATGGACTATAAAATAGAGTAATTTAAAGTGGGCCAGTAAACACATGGCCGTTTTTTTACAGAAGTTCCCTGAAGTTGACAAGTAACGCAAAAATGTGTAGCTTAAGGCAAATGTTACATAGCTACAATGTTGCTTACAACTACCATGATTAGAGAAGTGAAAAATAAGCGTACAGTGATTGAACTTCTAATTCCAATGTCTCCAATGGAATTGAAATGTCACTGGCAGCTATCAGATGGTGTCGCAGATCTTCTTCAGCGACATGTATGCCCCTCCACAAGAGTGGAGCTTTCTTTTGATGTTTCAGCGATATATCGTCGATTGGATTTAAATCAGGATAGCCGAGTGGCCACCATTGTTTCGCCACTCTTAGGAAAATCATCTCTTTACCTAATCATTGCGACATGAGATGGCACGCAGTATCATGCATGAAAGCTAATTTTTTGGAAATGTCAAGTTTCGTTTTATATCAAGGAAATGATGCTCTGTCGGGACGTCATTTGACCGTCTACGACTCGGCATTGTCCAATAAGCTCCTTCGTAGTCAATGGTTGCAGCCCGAAACAGCATGCTTCCGGGGCCTGCTGATGCCGGAGCTGGTGAGGGCGTGGACCCTCACAGTAGCTCCTTTTCTTTCAGGCATTGGATCTATCAAGGCTTGCTTGACGCTCATTGGTGAAGAGAAGTTGTTAACAGTACCTTAATATTTTATTTTGCCAATCCAGCGGGGGTCGAACCTTTATCTTCCGACCTCCTAATTTTTCTCATAATAAGGCACCGAATTTACTTAGACACATCAGCAATACCAGCGTTTTCAAATTCCTTTTTACTCGACTGATGTAGCAGTAGCAGGATGCAGGAGTATTGCTGTTAGACTTGGAGGGCGTAGTTTCCAGATTGTTGCCAGCAGGCGAGTTCTTGCACTTGGTTGCCATTTAAGGGGATATTAACCTGAACGAAAGATGGAGATGGTCGGGGGGCTGCAGGTCGTCGCGGAAAAGCTTTCCATCTCTGGCTTCATAGCTCTTAACGATCTGTGGTCGACTGCTGCTGTATACTTCTGTGGAGCCAGTTTGTATATATCTACAGCACGAATCAGTGGGTGTAGGTTTCCCAGTTGAGGCTTGCGGTTAAGTTCATTTTACATTTTCTTTAGTCCGAAGAGGATTACTACAGACATTGCTTTTAATAGAATTGACAGCTTCATACGATGTAGGAAATTCCCTTCAAACATTATCTCTGTCAGAATACCCATTGCTGCAAGCAGAGTAATGATAATTCCTCCCTAGTACGATGACCAAGGCCATTTCATTTTCATATTTCCACTGTGGATAAATTATTTTTATATCTTTTGGGTGATTTTGGGCTTGTCAGTTTCAATCACGGCACTTATGCATCCGTTAGGTGTTACATTGTACTAATGGCTACTTTGTTTACTAATACTCAGATTGGTTAACAGCTTTCTGTGCACATGCGCCAAACTGCTGCCCAAAGTTCATATGAAATTTCACCAGTTATCTTCAAAAACTTTGAATCACTAGAAAGAAACTCTTTAGTATCAAATCTTAACATGACTGTAGGTAGGATGTAAATTATGCTGATGTGCTTTTGCTTCGCTACCAAGAGACTTAATGGTGAATACTANTGCTGCCCAAGTTCATATGAAGTTTCACCAGTTATCTTCAAAAACTTTGAATCACTAGAAAGAAACTCTTTAGTATCAAATCTTAACATGACTGTAGGTAGGATGTAAATTATGCTGATGTGCTTTTGCTTCGCTACCAAGAGACTTAACGGTGAATACTATTAAAATTTTATGATCTGTCTATGCTTTCATAAAAGTGCAATGTCCCGATATTTTGCTGTAAATACATTACGCCAGAATAAAATATCTAAAACAACTGTGTTTTCTGCATGTTTAAGAACATGCATGGTAGCAGATTGTGTCTCACTAACAGTGCCATGCACTCTTGTCTTGTTGCAGGACCTGAGCATGCACAAGCCCCCCGTTGGGGAGGCCAGGTGTGCCCCCAGCTCCGCGTGTCTTGTGCACCTCGTAGGGGGCTACGAGAATAGGCGCAGTATGAAAACCCTCCACTATTATGATGTAGAAAAGCAAGCGTGGACTGAATTAGGACCAATGAAGGTAACTTCAGATATTTGTATGTGTGCTAACATCCGTGAAGGTCATTGACATATGCATAAATACAGTTAATTGAAGCGTATATATGAATTCAGGATAATACTGAACTTGACCAAAAGATTAGGTTAAATTAATTTCTACTGCTTTTCCAATAGCGAATTAGAGTATGGATATCTTCCCGAACACTTGGCTTCCTTTCATTAACCCATTGCCCATTCACGTGTCTATGTGTTTTATTTGCATGTGTCTATACATTTGTGTATTTAACTTTTTGTTGAATTTCTCCCTCGCTTTTATAATAACACATTGACTGAAATGCGTACGACATATGAGTCGCATTGTCATAGCAATACTATTACCGACCTTTATTGCATCGTGTTCAATGTCTTCAAACATAGAATAAGACGTAGAAAAGGACACGGTGCATAAATTTAACGGTCTATATTTGTAACTTCCGAGTCTTAGATTCGCCGCAACTTTTACATTCATGCACACTTGGTAAGTAAATCTTCTTACGATGTTGGGCGTCTTCGCCGCAGGTAGCCCGGTCTGGATTGGGTGCTGTTTTCCTGAAGGGGTCGCTGTATGCTGTTGGCGGCCGCACCATCAACCCTGGCGGCAGCGTGTGCGATATCAGCTCTTTGTCGCAGTACCGATACAGTGAGAGGTATTTTGTGTTGTAGGGGTGGTAGTTATTAGCTACAATGATTTCTAGGTTGTTAAGGGAGGTGTGTAGAGCTGTGACCCAGGACAATCTTTTCCCATGCTCTGTCATCCTCTGCGTGGAGTCTTCGTTTTGCTTGGCAGTCTACATAGTGTCCGTTGTTTCTTGGTCTTGACCACTGTCGCGGATAAATATTCACCCAGACTTGAAATATACGCGAGCTAATAGTGCCGGATTGTTACGAAGTATGGTAAACTTCATTGAAGAAAGCGCTAGATATTGTTGTGGGTGGGGTGAAGATCACAAAGAGTGAACTCGACGATAGTTTATGATGGTGAAACGGGAGTTTTATTAATAGATATCCGATGGTGGGCATGAGATAGGTTGTAGACCATACGGTTATGTTTGTATTTTATAAATAGATGTTCGTCGGGAGGAGGGGGGATAAGCTCATCGGCCTCTCGGTTATGTTTATGAATGGATATCCGTCGGGGTATAAGAGGGACCATGCGGCTCACGGTTAGGTTTATAAATGGATACGTATCCGTCAAGAAGCATTTAAGAAGAGGTGGCGTATGATTAGGTTTATAAATATATAGATGTCCGTGGGGGGCATAAGCCCGTAGGCCAGTGTTTCCGTTTGGGGTACATTTAAACCCACGCTCCCCTCTTTTGGTTCACGCGCGGACCCCCAACTTTTTCATGACGTTTGGAGTTTTTATGATAAAATTTAAAGCCTGTGTCGTATTGGTAATGCAGAATAATAAATTAGTCGAGGCTATAAGAGGGAAAATGTATGTTATATGGAATTAAACATAGTTTCTTTAATTTAATTGAAACAATTTATGAAAAAGTGGTTCCCCTAATGTCTTTAATCATAGAAAACAATAAAATTTCAATGATGATGACAATAACCTGATAGGTACCTGGTATTCAAGACCAGTAAAAATTGAATGTAAGATTTACTTCTGGCGATTAGCAGTGATATAAGACGATCACATGTTTGGTGTATTTTGCTATGTGTCTGACTCGGTCTTTTTTATCTAAATGAGTTCAAACGGAATAAAACTGTAACGAATCCCCCACACGAAAAAGTAAGTTCAAACTCAGTTTAATGGCTGGGGGTTCGGGTGTTTTAAGTCGTATTCACTGGTGGTGCGTAGAAAACAAATTAGGGTATCTCCGCTATAAGCCGTTCTGCTAGGTTACCTATCCATCCCGTGGTATAACTACGTAAAGGTTGCCTCACGCGCATCTCCGACTCCGCCCCTTTTGCCTGCTAGCCTTCTGTGACGTCATCTGGAGACCCTTCTTCTTTTGCTCACTATAGTTTCGATGAGAGGCACCTATTCGTTTTCTTATTTGACTGATCCTTCTTTCCTGATCACAACATACCATCAGTTCAATTAAAATGTTGGGATTTATTGCAAAAAATCCCATAAAGCGTTTTACCTATGGCTTGCCAGTACTGTAAGAGAATCCTCTGGAGTCTGCAAATTTACGAAATGCGTTGTTTTACTGTACATTTCAGCACAGAGTATGGGAAAACAAAATGGCGTCAAACGTTTCATTGAACGTAAAACAGGTCTATCAATTTTCATAAAGCCTGGTAGTTGGTCAATAAATGTTTTGACTGCCGAAAATTATAGTTGTATATAACTCTATATCTCAACTACAGGGTAAATTCGGAAAGGACAGTTGGAACACTTTTTGGCCGAAGAACGTAAATGAAGTCAATCTGTATATTTAAATTGATTAACCCAAAACCGTTAGTAAAGTTAGGCTAGCAGGCAGGTCACTCTCGTTGCACCCACGACATATAACTGTACAATTTTGTGCAGATGCTATGGTACAGAGATGCTAGTCCGAATATACTCAAATATAGCTCCAGAGGATAAAATTTTAAGATATTACTGCTTTTTACCTAACTAGCTATAAACGAAGTCAATCTTCATCCATACGGCACGCAAATAAT
>LQNS02278083.1:13995407-14042944 GCA_001587735.2 Parhyale hawaiensis | reverse complement strand
CCTGGCGGCGCACGAGCCTGTGGATAACCACGGGAATAATTCGGCGCGATATAGGCATTGTGCCACTGAAGCGCTAGTAAAACCTTTACTACTACTACTACTACTACAGGGTAAATTCGGAAAAGACGGTTGGAACACTTTTTGGCAGTAGAACGTAAATGAACTTATGAAGTCAATCCGTATATTTAAACTGATTAACCCAAAACCGTTAGTAAAGTTAGGCTAGCTGGCAGGTCACTCTCGTTGCACCCACGACATGTAACTGTACAATTCTGTGCAGATGCTATGGTACAGAGATGCTAGTCCGAATATACTCAATATATCGAGGTCTCCTATTTTAAAATTCTATAATGACGAAAAATGGATTGATCGATATTTGCTTCAGTTAGAAGTAGGTATGCCGTGCGTTTATTAAGCGAGGAAAGATGCCACCAATTTATTACGGAAACTTACCTATTTATTATATTTCTGATAGATTTCTGTCTTTAAGATATCTAAGCAATCTCTTGCCACTACTTCAGTAGATTTTTGCACCATAATTACTTCTTTGTTCACGTTACTTTTATAAGAAACTTGCACGCGAGAATAATATAATCATAGCATTAGCTCATAGAAGGCTGGGGCGTCAGTCCCGGTCTCTCCCTGTGAATGGGCCTGTTGATCCGTCTACTGCCGCAAATCTAGTCAACTAGCTGCTTGAAGTCTCTAGGTGCCGTTTTAAAGCGAGATGCACAGAAGAGTCGCAAACTGGTTAATAAGTAATGGGGCTGCCATTACGTAGTTATATGTTGATCCATCATATGTTATGGAGAGTTGTACCCATAAAACTCGTATGTTGCTTTTTTGCCTCATTGGACTTCGCAGAGTCTCCACTGTATCCATACTGTTTTTCGCTTCGCTTTTGTTTTGTACTTTTGCGCATAATTTGGGTTGTTTGATTTGGGAAGGAGGAGAGTTATTTGCTGCGGCCTTATTAGTGGATTTTTCTTAAATAGAGCGAAAATTTACGGACCAAAAAGTCGAGCACCACTTCTTCTAATTTAAATAGCCACAAAATAAGAGACAAAGTTGTTTTATTACGATTGGTACTCCTTGGTCTCTTTGAAAACTGATGGACCCTAGAACACTAGTAGCTACATATCTTATGTTACAAAATCCTTGATACACACATTTGACATCTCAAACAGTGTTATTGCTTTATGGTTAATTGTCATCAGAATTACTCAGGGGAGGGCACATGGTCTTGCAACCTATCGTAGGCTTCGGGAGTATCGTTACCCCGACCACAAAAAACTTGTGAACTGTCAAGAGCTCTTTGCTGATGCCAGCCAGTTCTTCAGGGGTTGCGCTGTTCTATCATAGACATGAGTGCGAGACATATGCTTGTTTTTAGAACCTTCTATGGAAGTTGTTTAAATTCATGGAATTTCCAGCCAGTGTGGCAAGTTGGATGATGAAGCTATCTTTAACTACTAGTCCTTAGATGTGAAGGATGATGATCGGAGCTTTATTGCAAAACGAACTTCTGTAGTAGTGATAAGTACCTATAAGGTACAAATGATAGAGCCGCATTTGGATCAGAATTTGTTTAGGAAATTTCAAACCAAATGACAGACATACTGTATATCACTAATTAGGCTTCTTTGTGGGCTGGTGCTTTACTACTAAACCCCCTTTCCAAACTCAGAGCTAGATCTTCCCTTGAGTGATGTTTGCTCTGATAGTATACGTTAGGGGTTTAGATTACCTTACTAATAATGGGAGACGTTACGTAAACGTAGTACGAATATAGGCTAAGCAAAGTAAGTTTCCGTACTGCACTAGCTATGTTGCGTTAAAGCTTCACTTTGTATTATGGAAGATTGGAAATTCTCAGATGTGTCCTGCACAGATATGTTAACCCATCAGTGACTAAAGTAAGCCTTTATTTCTTATAGCGATAGCACCATTCATATTTTCCCGACAATGGAAACCGTGTGCACTGCCGAGTTGAATAACATCGTCATGTGTCTGTCCAGGACGTGGAGTGAGTGTAAGAGCATGCAGGCGGATCGCAACCGTATGGGTGTGTGTGTCCTGGACAACAATATCTACGCCGTCGGTGGTGCTGTGGGGACTGACATGCTCAGCTCCGTCGAACGCTACCATCCTGATGATGATTGGTGAGGTCTTCTCTATTATTAGTTCTGGTCCAGACTGTACAGTTTCGCTAATGGGTTTTGCAGGTGTCCAATCAGGGGGCACTGCATGAGCTTGGAGGTTCGATTTGCCTCTCGGATATCGTCGGGAGCTGCTAAAAAATTGCAGGTTTCCTTAGCTTCGGCTATGCGAAGAGAGTATTTCTTTTTGATGTTTTCGTTCATTTTCTTGCCCAATCAGTAGGTATTGGACGTGATATAGGGTAGATTAGCTAGCTAGGATCGCCCGTCCTAGGTTATTGGGATGAGCGCCCTAGGAGACCCCGTAAGTTACCTTAATCATACCTTAGCCCACAGGACGTCTTTCATCCGTGCTCACTTCGCTGCTTCCGTTCCATATTCCTACTTGAGTTGTTTCCTATCCTATCCTAACCTTCTGTTTCCATGCGCGTTGATCTTGTGTGTGGGAACACCCTTGTTCATGGGTTCCATGTTTCTATCGTCATGATAAGTGTTCCTTCATTTTCCTCTCTTGATATACAGTAATTGTATTTTGGGAGGCTGAAAGAACTCATAGACTAGTTATAAAAGCTTTTTCTCCCACTTTGCTTCCTTCTCGATTTCATACTCCTACTTGCTCATGCTTTATTCTATTTTTCCTCTTCTTTCCTGACTTGCTGTTCTCATGAGCGTCAATCCTATGCGGAAACACCTTTGTGCATGGGTTCTCTGTTTCTTTTTGCATTCTATGTCCCCTGCTCTTTCCTCTATGATGTCGTTCTGCTCGGAAACGGAGGCTTAAATTTCCCAACTATAACTAATAATTTTTTCTATTTATGCTAAACACTTTGTAGAGTCTTCTTTCTCAATTTGTTCCCTTGTACTTTATTCCTCTGAAGTTAGGCTTCTTTTTATCTTGATACGGATCATTTGCTGGTCCTCTCTTGTAAATGCATGATTACCTTCACTACACGCTCCAACCAGGCAATCCGCCTGCATTGGCTTGTGCTGCAGACGAATACCAGCTGTGTCTCAGAGAAGGGCGTTGTTGCCGTCGGCCGTAATTCGAAAGAGGCTCAAGCTAACATATGCAGCAAATGCATACCTTGGAGTAATACTAAGCTGTTGATAATAAGAATGACAAGCGCTGTGATTAATGCGCTGTTGAAATTGTTATTGTTGATGGTACGTCTGTGAAAACAGGAATTCCTTCCCATCTTGGAAGCTCAGCCGCTACAAATTTTCTGCTATATAAGCCCTAAAATCTTCCATAGTACAGATGAACTACATGAGTAATGCGTTGCAGTTGGTACAGTGTGGCGAACATGCACGAGTCCCGTGGTGCGCTATGCTGCGTCACCCTCAACAGGCTGCTGTACGCCATAGGAGGCTGTGACGGTACCTCCCGCCTGGCCACAGTCGAGCGATATGATCCCGACACCGACGAGTGGACCTATGTAGCTGCCCTGCAGCAGGTCAGTTCTGTCCTGGATTGACCTTGTAGATTTCGCTGTTAAGTAGGATTGAATGGGTGCATTAGAAACCGTTGTAAGCTTGTAAGTAAGGATGTGTAGACAGCAGTATGGTGCTCCGAGGACACAATGTCTGTTTGGGCTCCTTTGGTGCCTGATAAGCTTAGTGCGTGCGTTTGTGCTACTCTGAATGTTGTTGTGGGTCTCTGCGGGTACTTAGTATACCTTAACGTTGTCGTGGTGTACCCGAACCACTGCGATATCTGATCATAGACCTGTCTGTAGTTACGACGGCTTAATTACAGCGTTAGGGTTTGTGCAAACTAACACTTTCTTTTATGAATTATTTTGCCTTTCTCGTTGTGATAACACTATGTGAAATGTAACGTTAATATATGTAAAGGTATGAGAAAAAGGGTTAACCGATACCAGAAAGCGGCCGATAATGATATTCCGTTTTTTTAATTGGCCTCACCAGTACCTGTTAAGTTTTAAGATCATGTAGTATGAGTTTCATTTATAAATTAATATAGGTATTAGCTTTCATGGGAAGGTGATTCTTCACCATTTTCATGCATTAAAATATATTATTAAGATGATGAAAGAGAATTACCTACTGATTTGGTTATTAGTTTATACAAAATTAAGCAGTCACGAACTATAAGTCATAACACTGCGGTACTCGGCAACCCTATGCTGCCATCGTTGGCGCAGCTGTTACCGTACTTTGGTTTTCCAATTGTGAAACGAATATCCACTATGTCTTTGAAACACCGGTACCGATGCTCACGAAAGTGGCTAATGATATTGTTATCCGTACATTGGTTCCTTATACATAGTGTCGCAGATTTCGCGAAAATATTCTACTTAACTTCACTTTCCTCCTGCCCGTTACACTCACCTCAGGATTAGGATGGTACTTATAACTACATGTCGGCCATGTACTGCTACGTCTCGTTTATTGACCTGTTTTGCTTAATATATTGAGTAAATGAGTTCGTACAGGGACTCGTTTGTATATCGTTTTATCTCTACACAAAAAAAAATTCTACTAATTTTACTTCTGTATTTTTTTTACCGTTTCTAACGATGCTGCAACCCCTTCCATTCCTTGGTCGGGCCCGGTCTGATATTTGGTAAACTGTGTTGTTGTGTGCGCCATAGTATTTGATAAATATGGCGCGCCTCCAACTCGGTGCACTAAAGCTATTTCGTTAGTTACTGTACTGACAATATCGAGGGCGGCGAAGATCCGCTGATACTAACGCCACATTGCTACGTCACCTCAGGCACGCAGCGGTGCAGGGGCTGTCGTTGTGGCCGGCAAGATCTACGTTCTTGGTGGCTATGACGGCACGTACCAGATAGACTCTGTTGAAAGGTGTGTATTTTACGGATTGTTCTTAGTAATGGCTCTGTGTCTAGTATATAAGTTATTGGTAACTGTAGTCGTGGTTAGGCGTAGCTAGAAAAATGTTTCACGGTAAACTCTAAGAGTTTGGTGAAATGTAATTTTTAAAACGATGAGACTGAAGTTTAATTTTTTATCTATTTCATCTGTAACGTTATTGCAGGTCTCATCTAGAGAGATATTCGTGAAAAGAGATTTAACGTCAGAGCTGGCCCTAGTGCTGCATGATCGAGCGCTATGATATAGGTATGCCCCTGTGTATTTGTTTGTGGCCCGCGCCAGTGTGAAATAACCAACCCTGTGATCACTTCAGTGAAACCCTCCCCGTGTTCTGTACTGTTATCTCCTCATCAATAGACTTCTTTAACGAAAAAGTCATGAAGAGTAGAAATCACACCATTGAAGGGTATTACTGTGAACTGCCCCATGTGGGTGTACTGATCACCTTGATACTCAACCGCCCACTCTCTGCTGTGCTGCGCAGATATGACCCAGAGGAAGACACATGGACATTCGTATCGCCCATGCTGGAGAGCCGGTCCGCCCTCGCTGTGGCCTCCATTAGCTCCAAAATCTATGCCATGGGTGAGCATGCCATGTTTTCCTTCAGTGTGTAGAATCTTTGTTACTGTTGACGCACAAAATATTATTATTGGTATTAGCATTATTATTATTATGCTTAGTCTGCTAAGTTAAGTCTCATCCGTTCGCCCGCCCGTTCTATGCCGTGGGCTGCAGCCCTACAAGGGGATCCTCGAGGTTACCTTAGCCGTAGCCAGGCCTCCGGGATGTTTTTCTTTTGTGCTTACTTTGCTTTTTCTTATTTCCATACTCATAGTAATTCTATTTTATGCTATTCTTCCTCATCTTTCCCGACTTGTTGCTCCCATGTGCGTTGATCCTGATCCGGATCCGATGAGTTCGACGTACTACGTATCCCTTCTTTCTTATTCTGCAAGATCGTGTTTGTAGTGGAAACGAAGGCTTGAACTACTCAGTATTACTATGCCCCACCTGTTCATATACTTACCTCCTTTTACTTCACCTTGTAACTGGCTGGCCGTTTGTTACACCCAACCCTTTACCAGTCACATTAAGCGTCAATTTTTGTAGGAATAGCACAAATTAAAGATGATAGTTGTGATACACCTTGCAGGCAAAGTGGTAACTCTTTGTTTTAAGCTAATATCTGTACTGCTGGGGCCTCAGTACGCTCAGCTTGTGGGCGGATCTTGAGCTCGTACGGCGTCTCGACACTCGGTGGAAGTCGGGATCATTTGAGCTTCACTTCCGCTCAAAAGTCGAGCGTACAATTGCATAGTGTGGCCCCGGCCTAACGTCCCATTTGTTCCGTGACTATTCGATGGACACACTTGCCCCGCAGGTGGTTTTGACGGCTCCAATGTCCTGTCGTCCACGGAAATTTATGACGCCTCTAAAGACTCGTGGGTATCTGGCTGTGCCATGCCTTGGGGTCGCTCTGGTCACGCCCTTGCCATTCCCACCTGCCTCGCCGGATCTCCCCGCATCGAAACACCTGCTGTGGGACACGGTAGAACTGATAGGGTGGGACTAATTTCAAATATCGTTAACTTCACTAAGAATACTATATAATTGTTGCGACTTTAGATTATTTAGCTATTTAAATTATTATTATTATTTGTTTTAAAATTTTAATCGCCCAATTCATTATCATTTATTAAAATGAAAATCTAAGTAAAATGATATAATAAGTTATTAAATTAGTGCTGGGCAGAGTCCTTGTGAGACGATCAGGGGGTTTAGATATGCTGGATCTGCTGTTCTTGGCACCTTGGTTGAGTGAAGGGATACTGGTGGGAAATGCAAAGCAAACATCTCACCGACCCCTAAATGATCCTAGGTGTGCTTCTTACTCTCTGGCAGAATTGCAGCGGGCGATCTAAGCAAATCCGCGGAGATCCGAAGGTGAATTTGCTAATTCGGTTGGAGTGAGGATGACTATTTTCCTAGCTACGCGTCATGACTTTGATGTGTTGAAACTTTCGTTAGGAAGTATCTACCCGAACTGCTGATCTGCTAGTTCAGGAACACTGTTATTTCTGAAAAATGGCCCGTGCTCTTGAACACTTCAAAATTGTGGTAAAGATTCTAGGATTTTTATACGAAAAGAAACATTCAATGTGATAGAGTTACCTAACAATCTTCCAAACTCGAGGCAGATTGTGCACCGTACCTACCGTACGACTCAAAAAGTCCTTGCGGATATCATTGGTAATAATCGGGCTCCTGTCATCCTGGACTTGGGTGCCGTTGCAGGTGACTGGCCAGGCTTGATATTCTTCCTGTCAAATGCGAGGGTTGTTCCAAAAATAATACCTCCTGTTTTTAACTCAAAAAGTTGGCTACGTAAACGGAAGTGGCACCATTAAAACGAGCAGTTATTTTTTTGCTCCAGAATTTATTTTTCTGTGTAGTCATCACCATTCTCAATGCACTTTTACCAGCGATGAACGAGAGCCCTGATGCTTCGGTCTTGAAAGTCAGCGCCTCCCAAAGCGATCCATTTTTTCACAGATGCGATTACAGCGTTCTTGTCAGCAAAACGTTGCCCACGTAATGCGTCCTTCAGAGTTTGGAACAAGTGGAAGTCTGACGGCGCGAGGTCGGGACTATACGGTGGGTGAGATAACACCGTCCTGCTGAACTTTGTCACACATTCCGTAGTCTTCAAACTTGTGTGTGGCCTGGCGTTGCCGTATTGCAAACGGAATGTTTCCTTTTTCTCTGGCCTTTCACCAGCGGCCGATAAATGTTGATTGGTTTAATATTTTGTGTATGGAGGACTTCAATCACGCATCTCTGCTTCTGACGCGCGTCCATGACGAGGATTGCTTGCTTATTGTCGCACCGTCAATATTAGTCACAGGGATGAAACGTTCAGGTCAACAATGCATAAGTTCAGCCATCATAAGTTCATAACAATGCTGTTTACATTCCCCTTTGATAACTTTAGGCGGAATAAAAATAGACATTAATTTTGGAACGACCCGCTCAGCAAAAGCTTCCAGCCGTGCCCGGGGGTTGGAGATGCACAACTTGCGCCTTTTTCCTGTCAGTAGCGCACTGACCACTTAGAATCTGAGACCTACCGGCAGAGAAGCCGAGACAAAAATCATAGATAATTTGAAACGAGACGTCTTCGCACCCTAGTGGCGCACGAGCCTGTGTTAAACCACAGGAATAGTTCGCAGCGATATAGACATTGTGTCCCTGATGCGCTAGTAAAGTTTGTACTACTGCTGCTACTTGGAACGACCCTCGTACCTGCAAGGCTGAAGTGAAGCATTGATACCCTGGATGTGGCCTCCTTGTGATTCTCAGAAAGTCGTGTTCGCCCTGGTATCTGCTATCGCCCATGCATCGACAGTTATACTGGAACAATCAAATACAAATTTGCCTCTTTTTGTACCCATGGATGTGTGGATTTCTATCTTACTAGACTGAACCGCCTGTGATTGTGGTAGATCATGGTTCAGTGAGTGTCCTGCGACACGAAACCCCATAAGAGCATGGCCTTACATCAACCCTGCCTTTGGCAAGTGTGGCAGGGCTGTCCCTAAAAGCCAAATGGAGCTATGAGGAGAACCTGTGTCGCTTTTGCAAACGAATCGGGGTTATTATTGATGCTAATGGAGGTCACATCAAAACAAGATGATAAACACAAACGTGTTCGCTGTTAATGTACTGTATTTATATATATTCACCGCGATGAGTTTTTGTTGATTATTCTAAAAATGTCTCGCTTGTATCTCCCGTGAAAATAAGAGGATATATCGACCTTTACTAGCCATTCTTATGAAGTGTTCTTTCTTGGTAAACTTGAGTATCCTTTCCTGCTTTGCTTTCCGCTTCTTCAAGTCTATTTACTATCAGAAGATAAATCTGAGAGTAGGGATAGTTAGAGCACTGATCCACCAGTCCTGTCCTGTTGGCGCAACTTCTGTGTGAAAAATCTTACTGTTGGCCTCTCGATGACGTCACTGTGCTAATGATAATACCTTGCATCCAAACTGAAAAAGTTTCATGCTAACAGATGGTATTCTATGCTCATCCCTTCAACAGCGGCTTTGTGCGTTATTGGGATTAGCTTAAAAGCGTGACCGAGGGTGTAGTGACGTCATCTACGTGTAAAGGAAAGTGTGCTTGTCTGCACACCTGAACTGGAAAGATACATGCACTGGATCATGTTGATGATAAATGCATGCTAGGCATCTGAGGAGTGCACGGCTGCAATCGACCAAACACGGTCAAAGCTGTGCCCTCCCCTTTAGGACGAAAGCTCACGCAACAACTGTCCCCGTTTTTTGGGTAGGATTCATACTCCAGCAATGCAGTGTCAACGCCGCAAGCCAAATATCGCGTTAATTCGCCTTCTTGGTTGGAAAACGATCTCTGGTACTGTACTTCAGCATGAGAGCGGAGCACTTTCAACATCCCGCCATTTCGTGTATAAAAAAGTGTAGGCTTCTCGTAATGATGTAGCATCTGTGCCGTCCCGAGAACAGGCCTTGCCTTATCATGTAGGGTAATACATATGTACTTGCCTATTGCTCGTCTCATAAAGTGTCTAAGGACTGTCGAGCCAGTCCTGTGTTATGTGCCAAACTTCTAGTCGTAGTAATATTCTTCTTGCATTTTCTTTACGATGTGCCAAAATCTGTAATTTTAGTCGTAGTTCTTCCTCCTTTACTTCCAAAAGACTGCGTATGTATGGTAGTTTTACTGTAGCTTTAAGGGTTGATGTTGGGACTATGCTATGGCAACATTCCTGCCTTTTTTGTGATCTTAGATTTAAGTAGATCAGCTTTTGGAATAGCAGGGTCGAAATGACGCCGGTGTCTGAATCACATAAGGTTGTACCACCTAAGCCTTTTGCAACAATATTTTATGAATAAAGCAAAGGCAGCTGTAAAATAGCCCGTGACCGACTATTTGTTCATTCTTATAAGAGGCAGTCCGACAGACTCTCTGTTCAATTGCTATCATCCTGGGCGAGCCACTGTTAAATGAATGTTTGCCGTGCGGTGACTAACTCTCCGTAGGTCTCGCTGTTACTTCTTACTTGCCGCTTGGCTACTTTCTGCCGTCTTATCGTCCTGCTGAGGTGGTCGAAAGAAGAACGAGACGATAGAAGGTTCCAATGTATTTAAGTTCGTCGAATCAGGATACAACTTAGCGGATGGTTATAGGCTACCGGGGTGCGTTCGTGATTAATAGTGCACGCAGGCACTGGCAAAACACGGGGAATAGAGTTTAGACAGAGTTTGGCCGAGGCTTATACGCACAATATGGAGATACGGAGTAACGCCGGGCTCTGGTAGCTGGTATTGCTGCCTAGCTAAGAACAACGTCCTGCCCACGGTCGGGTGCTTATATTGGACTCGCGAAGGGAGTTTGGCATTGCGGCTCGCCCTTCAGTTTCCTTGCAGGGAGTAAGGAAACACCTTGGGACTCGACTCGGCGGTCATCGCTGTCTCCGATCTTAAAGTTACTGTGTGTTGGGATTTTAACATACCTAGTCTTGAAAGAAGTGCTAGCCTCGTTCACTACTTCCTAGAACTCCGCTAACTAAGCATTGAAGTAATTATTACATTAGCTACGCTAACATTTTAGGAGTACTACAGCTCGGCTCTAAACACATGTGGTTGAATTAATAAGAATTTAGGTGACAATTGGCCATGGGCTTGCACGTGGAGTCTCAGGCTTCCTTGTCAGAAGTAAGGCCAGCAGGTGCTTCTGAAAGGGGGCCCCAAGGATGGCTTGTACTGATGCGAAGTATTCGTTTGTAGAATTTTCTTCAACAGCAGCTCCAGGTAGTGTCACCCAGGCTCGTCACAGACTTTATGGGCACGTATGTAAAAGAAAACAAATTCACTCTCCTGCAGTACACTAAACCTTCGTTAAACCGAGGTCTTTCAGATACACCGACCCGTTTTTAGTCACCAAATCTCTCTCTAAGCAAATGATCTACCTCACACGTTTGGGTTTTTCCGACGACTCTGAAAGCCGAGTGAACCCGACTGTCTGAATCTCGAATGAACTAATGTTTGTTAGTAATTAGGAATTTTTTAATTCTTGTGCGACATTGGGCTACGTATGAGGCAGTCGTCACCGCTCAGTGCTGCACAGCCCTCTGGAGTATACTCTGGCATGCCATATCCCTGTCAGAATATATATGGGCTTCAGAACCCTAAGGGATATTCCGACTGCCTTCTCCGCAAGGGATTTTGCAGCTAGCCGCAGTTCCTATTAAGTTAGGTAGGCTGTCACTACTTCTCTGTCTGTTACGCGAGGTGGGCCGCCGGATGGTGGTAAGCGACCCATCTCATGGGACTCCTATACCTGTTCCCGTGTGGGGAACCACGGAAGGGACCCTCCGCACTTGTGTTATCTTTCTTCTGTCTTCGTTTCGTTATGCTACCTGGTCCTGTGCGGCGTGGCCGAGCGAAATCTCACGGCCGTACTTTGGGGATTGGATATGCTTTGCGCCTTGTTTCCTGTCTGCAGCGCACTGACCACGTGAGACCATAGAACTCATCTGAATTCGCATATAATCTAAGACCTTCCGGCCGAAAACCAAGATTAAATCAATGAGAATTCGGAGCGAGGCGGGTGTACTACTCGCAGCGCTAGTAAACCCTTTTCCAATGCTGCTACTACTCCTCAGTGCTGCACTTGCTAATGCTTTCCCATTTGTGCCTACGGTATTCATTGAAGACCGTTAAAATAGTGCTATTCCTACGAAACGTGATGTGTATTTCAGGTACAGAAGAGTTAACTCTTTCTTTCCTGCTGTATTCAAATAGTGTCACTCTTGTCAGGAAAGCAAAATGAAGTTGTGGTTAGTTTCTTACCACTGGTGTTGTTTCTATAATATACGACTGCAGATATGTTACAAATTTCAACCTTTAAATTTATTACCAGCGTTCCTAAAAGAGAGCGACACACCATCAACTAAATTAACTTTATAAGTAAGAAGTTCTTATTTCTGAAGATAGATCGCTGTTGTATCGTGCACCCATCGACTACGACGGGAAACCCTTAATATAATATTACCAGCGTTGTTCAGAATCACGCATATCTTGCGTGTACATTATCGTTAGGAGCAACAGCGCTACTGAGTAGTATCGATAGTGTCATTGACGTGTTTAAAATTCTGATGCTACAAAGGTGCTTGCGAGGGAATATTGCTCGCCAGTCCAGTCATGTAACAGGATACCTGAATTTGTATGGTATCTCATGACAAGTTTTATCTGGCTATTTATCTAATTAAAAGTATAGCTAATATACGTAGAGAGAATTCGTCTTCGCACTCTGAAAATGGTACCGTACCTAATGCTCACGGGTACTGGGCTTAAGATAGCACGAAAAGTCTCCTGGGATCTCCAGATACCTAAAAGATAAATAAGCTCTCCGGACAAAAATTTAGTCACCCATTACTAATGAGGTGGAGGACCTCCACGAGCACGTATAATAGCAGCAATTGAGTCTACAAGATTTCTAATGTACACTTCATCAATTTTGAACAACTCCTGCTTGTTTATATCACCCCTTGCACACAGGTTTCGTTGACCGCTTCATGTGGTCTTTGGTGAACACGACTGTGGGCATCGTTTACATTGAGGGAGAATCGTGATTCATCTTACCAGGTGACACTTCTCCAGTCCTCGATAGTCCAATGTGCGTGTGCGCTGGCCCATTTCAGACGAGTGGTTTTGTGGGCTGTTGTTAACATTGGTCGCTTACGAGCTATACGACTCTATATATGTTCATTGTATGGAGTTCTCTACGAAGAGTCCGCTCAGAATTTGCTGGAGAAGGGCCGCCAATGACGTTTTGCAACAATTGCGTATATGATGCAAAGCGATTTCGGTCAACAAGTCGTGAAATACGGCTGCGGTCCCTGTCAGTTAGCAATTGTTTTGCGACTTGCGATCGAAATTACTCCTAGCATTGCCCTTTGTACCGGATTGTTTCCATTGTTTGAAAACTCGCAAAACAGCACTGCATGAAACACCAGCAAACTCTGCTACTTCCTTTACTTGATGTCCCTTAGATCGACCAAAAGCAATAACTCCTCTTTGCCATTCTGTGACGTCTTACTTTCTTCCCATCGTTCTAGAACAGATCAGGAACACGTCTATACCTGGGCAGCTGTGAATGAACACTGGTGCCTCCAGATTGCTTCCGCATGACCTAAACTTCTATGGGGTTCAAAATTCTGTTATTATACGTACGTGTGGAGGTCCAACATGTTATTAGTTACAGGTGACTCTTTTTTTTTTTTTTTATCTGGGAGCTTACGAGCTAGTTTGGGCTATTATGTTACAAGGCTCGTATCTCGAGTTTTAAAAGTTTCGCGAAGGAGAAGAAGATAGGAATAATCTGTGCATAAAGATAATTTTATAATGCAGCTAAATGAAAGGAATTAAATAATTCATGACTCTCGTACAGGTTGTCCTAGATAGTTGCCTCTGTAATTTAATGCCGTGCTAATATTTAGGTTCAAGATTTTTGGTCCAGGTACTCGATATACATATTCTTGATTCAAAAGTACATACCTAGGTAAAGCGAGTACCTGGAAGGGAAAACTCCGAACCTAAGCAATAAAACAGTATGAAGGGATGGCTTGTATCAAGGCTTAACTGGGTTAAAAAGACACCCCCTAATTTTATTACAGAAGTTGGCCCTCGTCAGTCGTCTGGTCAACCGACTGTTTTGTAGTTACCAATGGCCACTGGTTGCTTTGATATCGGATCACGGTGTTGATAGCAATTGGGCCAATGCCGCTCTACTAGGGAAACGAAGTGCCTCGCATACTACTGCCATAGCAACGATCTGCTCCGCTGCGTTAACTGCTCTCCAGTGGATGGTTCTCACGATGCTTCGTGATAGCTCTTAATCATCGATAGCAGTGAATTGCCTCTCGTTATCTGTACTTATAGCGATGCCGATTATCATTTCATTCAGCGATAGTGTCTGTTTCGGCGGTGCGTAGCACGAGAAATCTTGAAAGAATTATAGAAATGAGAAAGCCTTGGGAGAATTCAATATTATTTTTAAATTCTTTGAGTACGCGCAGTAATTAAGTACCGTAGCAATTTCAAATTCAAAGTCATGAGTTGAACCTTTAATGCTTGAATTCAGCGTTACTTTTCGTAGATATTGCACTAATTGCAAACAGGGTTCCAGTGTCAGACCCGGTAGGAGTCAGATGTTTTTGTAGGACAGGAGTCGGAGTCGGAAATTGGCTTGATACGACAGTCGGAGAACTGGGACTACCGAGTCATGAAGACTTGGCAGTACTCGGGTCCATGGAGCCAAAATCAGAAACTGATTGGACTCGGGAGTCGGAGCCGAACTTGATTGATGCGACTCCGCTACCCTGTTTGTTACGTCCACAAATGTGCAGCAGCCTCTGAACGGCCGAGAGCTCCCTTGCTTTTTGTTGCTTTGCCGACTTGTTCTTCCGTTCGCGGCGTTATCTCTATATTCTCGACTTCCTGACCCACTGCTCATTGACACAATTAGAGGAGGATAAATGTAGGTGTACGTTATACCTCCTTATACTGCCTTACAGTGTTATATGTAGTTCATAATTATGTGGGATGCGCGTAGCTTAAGTATTACTAACACTAGTGATTACTTTGTTCTAATTTAATGCTTTTTTTATGTTGCATATATTCGTAAGTGGGTCCTTGCTCTTTTACCAGCCCTGTGATAGTTTTTTTCTCCAATAGACCATCATAATTGTATACTTACATTATTTTTTACGGTCTATAAATTTAGATGCCTCCCGTTATGATGAGACATAAAATTTCTAAATACCCCATAGGTTACTATGGCCTACCCACCTCCCTCCCATTCGGTGATCGTGCCAACAGTTTTTTTGTTCTATTTTTACTAGATGTGCTCACACAAGGCCTCCTAGGGTACCTAGGTACTTTAGAAGGCCTTTGCTAATCCCTTTGTCTTGCAATCTGCTGTACCTCTGTTGCAACTTTCTTTTAAAGTGATGCGTATCCCCTTGTCCAGTCTCTTAGTCTTCGGAGTGAGGAGGCATACACTAGCGGTATCATATTGAAGTATAATCTTGACATAATTTCTTGGCTATGTTAGGTATTAACTAATATAAGTACTAGCCATGCATTTTGGACAATAGTTTCGTAATACCTAATCCTCCAGCACCAAATATTGTAAGAATTCCTGGAAGTGAAAGCAGGAAGTACCGTATCATACTGTTATAGTTCCTATTTGAGAAGTACGATGTTCTTTGCTAGTCTGTGTTGTTGATCTTTATTAAATTTAGTAGTGTTTCATAAGAAATTTGGCTACTCCTTTGCTTATCAAGATCGTTACTATTAAGTACTATTTATTTGCTTGTATTGTGTCTTCCTTGAAGTAGACACCTCCTTGCGTTTTGATGTTTATACAATTTGTTGTGGGTGGCATGTACTGTACTTATTCTTCATGTGTTACTAGCTCTTTGCTGTTATCGTATTGATCAGTTAAAAAAATATGTTAGTCATTTTATAAATGTAGCTATCAGTTGTAGCAGTACCGTTGCGAGGGTCTCCCAGGATGCTGTATTTATCCGTTCAGTTTGGATGAGTGTATAAACCATGCATCTAAATTGGGCATATCTCACTGCATTGGTCTTATGTGTTGTTAACAAATGTAAAGACCGCTGCTTGGATACTGAACTAGTTTTCAACTGGTAAATTAATAAGCTCGGCACTCAGATGTGGGCCGCGAACCATTAATGTGGCTTGTATTCGGCACTCCCCCTACCTGTCTAATAAGTTAAGTTTCCATTTATTAGAAACAAGTAGAAGGTAAGGGCTCAGATCAGATTTAGAAGTCAGATCTGATTTTTTTATTTCGCCTAAAAACGAGGTTGAGCATTAAAATACTATAGATCCAAGCTATGGTTAACCCCTCACTGCGTGGTTTATCATGCCCTGGTGTATAATATCTAACTAGGAACAGGATAATAATAAATGTTGTAAGGTGTAGAAATGTACAATGTATGTACTGAAGAAAATGTTAAAGAGGGAACTTTGGCAAGCATCGAGAAAAGTCTCAAAAAAGCATACCGTATCCCATAATTAACTAAAGTTCAACCTCTTGCCTGTTTAGATTCAGTAATGAAATTTCAAGAATAGTCTGAAACTTACGTCTTGGAGTTGGCATCTAGAAATTGATTTATCCACTGATTCTTGGTTGGATTTAGATTTCCGTTTTCATGTAAGTGAATGTTTCACAAAGTCCCATTTTTCTGCATCAGATAAACTCAGAGTGTAATAGTTTTCTGCCTTCCTTTCTACTTGTACGCTTGCATGTGACTGACCAAATCTTGTTGGCATTTATAGATATACTAATATTTTATCTAACGTTAAATATCGTAGAATGCCTGTGGGTACTTTGCTGTGTGGCCAGTAGTAAAGTTGTTATTCTGTTTGTGTTGTTTCTGTATACCTTGGCCTACTTTGTATTGCCCGCGTCGCCGAATGCCATTATGTACCTCCTTGGGGGTCATGGGGTAGGTTTACTCATCCTGTGCTGTTGGAAGTTGCACCCCTCTAGAGGGCAAAGGGTTAAGGTTACTTAGCTTCGCTCATCGTACGTTATGAGGAGTACTAACGATGGAAATTGCGATTGGCTCAGGTTATTCTATAGCTAAAAAACAATGGCGTTGCTTGCGTTAAGACTTGGGGGAGGGGGGGGGTTTAGCCTAGGGGTGTGTGCAAGTCTGGATTATTTTTAATCAACAAATATTTATACTGGAGCATTCTGAGGGCGCATACCTCCACCAAGCAAGACAACGGTAACGAAAAATTCAAATTGGTTCTGAAACTATGATTTCCTTTGTATCAACATCAAAATACAATCATTTATGCCTTTTGACTGTAAAAACAGCTTCTGTAAAGTTATTGAATGCATATGCTTTCGAGTGATGCTGCTGACAAAGATTCCTACAAACATTAGTTAAACTCACTAACAGACCACTGATCATCAGGAGGCTCTAGGACCATTAAACCCCGTAAATGTACTTAACAACGCCCATGGTTCAAAGAACAGCAGTGGCGGCCGAAACATTAAGTAACTTCTAAGACAGTGTAATACTAGGCGGGCACAAGTCTTGTCCGCAGCGTAATGGGGAAAACTTGTGTTTAGATTCGTGTGAGGTAGGTCCCCAAAAAATCTATCAAGCTACTGTAAATATATTTTTAGATGTTGCACATTATTAATTTGTCAGGTAACAACGGATACAAAACTTGATGGACCGTGTCTGCAAGTAAGCTAATATTGTAGGTTCGCACTTCCTATGTTCGGGGACAAGCACCTCCAGGGGAGTTCTTTAGATTAATGTAGCCTTAGCAAGGTTTGCGGGACGTCTGTCGTACCAACTTTATTTCCTTCCGTCTTCATGCTCCCACTGATGATACTTTGTTCTGCTTTGCCTTTTTTTTCGGGACTGGCTGTTCCTATACGCGTTGATCCACCCTCGCCCAAGGTTTCCTCGTTTCTATTGACATTCACTATATCCCTTTGTCTTCTTTTCGAAAGCTTCCTATGGGGAGAAATCTTTGTTTTTAATCACCATCGTTGTGTCTGAGGAGACGTAACAAGTATATTAATCAGGGTGTCGTGCTACTATGCTTCCTTCCATTTCATGCTCCTACTGACTCTTCTTTGTTCTGTTCTTCCCCTTCTTTCCCAACTTATTGTTTCCGTGCGCGTAGATTCTGTGTGGGAATGTCTCGTACAGGGGTTCCAAGTTTCTGTCAAAGTATAGCCCGTGCCCCTTATTTTTATTTTCATTTAACGCTGTTGTAGTAGTGACCGAGGTTCAGACTTTTCAATACATACAATAATAATAAGTGCTTATTAAGGCCGCTTCACACGAAAGTCGGATAAACACCTCCCATGCAGTTTGTAGTGCCGCTATTAGTTATAGCAGCACTCCTGAGAATTTGGCCCTACTGATGCCACAGGAATTGAATGAAACGTCCGGTATGGAAGTTGGTGCTATATTTGTGAGACCTTTTTTGNCCTAGGGGTGTGTGCAAGTCTGGATTATTTTTAATCAACAAATATTTATACTGGAGCATTCTGAGGGCGCATACCTCCACCAAGCAAGGCAACGGTAACGAAAAATTCAAATTAGTTCTGAAACTATGATTTCCTTTGTATCAACACCAAAATACAATCATTTATGCCTTTTGACTGTAAAAACAGCTTCTGTAAAGTTATTGAATGCATATGCTTTCGAGTGATGCTGCTGACAAAGATTCCAACAAACATTAGTTAAACATACTAACAGACCAACTGATCATCAGGAGTCTCTAGGACCATTAAACCCCGTAAATGTACTTAACAACGCCCATGGTTCAAAGAACAGCAGTGGCGGCCGAAACGTTAAGTAACTTCTAAGACAGTGTAATACTGGGCGAGCACAAGTCTTGTCCGCAGCGTAATGGGGAAAACTTGTGTTTAGATTCGTGTGAGGTAGGTCCCCAAAAAATCTATCAAGCTACTGTAAATACGTTTTCAGATGATACACATTATTAATTTGTCAGGTAACAACGGATACAAAACTTGATGGACCGTGTCTGCAAGTAAGCTAATATTGTAGGTTCGCACTTCCTATGTTCGGGGACAAGCACCTCCAGGGGAGTCCTTTAGATTACTGTAGCCTTAGCAAGGTTTGCGGGACGTCTGTCGTACAAACTTTATTTCCTTCCGTTTTCATGCTCCTACTGATGATACTTTGTTCTGCTTTGCCCTTTTTTTCGGGACTGGCTGTTCCTATTCGCGTTGATCCACCGTCGCCCAAGGGTTCCACGTTTCTATTGACATACTGTATGTCACTTTGTCTTCTTTTCGAAAGCTTCCTATGGGGAGAAATTTTTCTTAATCATGAATAATAATAATAAGTGCGTATTAAGGCCGCTTCACACGAATGTCGGATAAACACCTCCCATGCAGTTCACCTACCGATTGTGCTGTATCTTTTTATATTGCTGAAAAGCACACAGATTTCTGAGTTCTAATAAACTCCTCCAAATTTGAGAAACAATATCTGAAACTTTAGTGGTGACCCTTGTTAAGCCCACTGACTCAGAGGCTAACGTGTGATGAAAAATGTCTTAGTAAACATACATTTGTGCTTACGAGGATATAGCAAAAATTTGGAGGTAGAACTGAAAGGTTACGTTTGTCTGATTGCCTTCAGAATCGGTCCTAATACCTTGCTCCCTGCTGGCTCTTCACTCCGCATTATATTAATATACTTCCCATTATCTTGTAGACTTGTAGTAAAGAGGATCTTGTAGTAGAAGTAGTAGTAGTAAAGAGGCTGTCGGCGGTTAGGTCCCAGCTATAGCCAGTGTTGGAGATCGGGAAAGAACATCTCTGCGTGGATACCGATTAAACGTGACAATACTTAGGGTGCGTTTGGTTAGGCAGCGAGATTGAACCTTTAAAGCTTGACTTGTCCGAATTTTTAGACATGTGCTCTGGCTGCTACTTGCTGATTTCAGTTTAAGGTGTTGACTCTTAATTTGGTTATTTCTGTCAACATTTCGAACAATTCCTACGAATTTCATGATTCGATCATAACTTATGACTTCAGTTATTGACAAGCTTAAACACAAACGGACCAAGATCAACCCAAAAACCTGGTCATTTGCTCCTTAAAACATATCCAACAAGTCTTGCAAGTTTCATTAAAGATCGGTCCATAACTTTTTAAGTTATTCTCCCGAGATAAAAGAGGCAGATGAGTAAACAAGCACAATGTTGAACGGATTTTCCCGAAAGTTATTCATATGTTCCTCTAACATGCCTAACAATCCCTGTAAATTACATAAAAATCCGTCCGTGACTTTTGAAGATAGGCTATCTTGCTTAGTTTAGTGATAGACTAACAATAATAACCCACAGACGTGTTCGCCAATAACATAACCTACTTGGCGGGGGTAATATTAAGTAGAAGATTCTGCGAGCGCATACCGCCGCCAAACAAGGCAATGTTGACAAAAAATTCAAATTGATCCTGAAATTATGTGATATTTTATCTTCTCCAAAATTCTAACACTCGTCCTTCTTAATAAGAAAGAACAGCTGTAATTTTCTTGAAGATCCGCCTGTAACTTTTGGAGTTATCTTTGTGACGGACCCTGCAGCGTACGCGCGTTTCAGCTTGCGGCTTTTTGTTTCCTATTTTTTTTTTTCTCGAAAACTGCTGGGCGGATTTTGATGATTTTTGTCTCAAAAATTAGTTTTGATATCAGTTAGACGTAGTATGCCAAAAACACATTGTTCAATGGAAGAACATGGTACTGGGTTCTCGGGAATTCTTTGAAAGTTTGAAACATAACTAAAAGTTTCAAGTTTGACGACCTGTTAGGCCGCGTTCACACGTCATTCATCTCAACGCGGTCACTCATCTACGCCTCCGAATGTTTTGCAGCGTCGTTGTTATCACAACTTTCTTAATGCACCCAAAAGTTATTAAAATGTTAATCGTCAACTCTGTTTCCTCTGTAAGTGTTACTGTGCAAGTTGCAGATGTCTCTTCAAATTTGGAGTAAACCGAGGCCGAGTTCAAAAGTCATTCATCTCAACGCGTTCGCTCAGCCACTTGTTCTAATGTCTTACTGTACCTGGAAATAGCAGAAAAGTGCGCTGTATTCCGAGTTTCATTTCGCCCTTAATTCGAAGAGATATCCGTAACATGCCTGTTGGCACTTGCAGAGGAAAATAATTTGAAGGTTTACATTTTAATTACTTTCTGTCTGTGGTGTACACAAAATCGTGTTGACAACGACGATACAAAACTTTTGGACGAGTGGATGAGTTGACGCGTTGAGGTGGATGACGTATAAACTCGACCGTAAACTCAGAAAATAGTGCAGTTTTTTTGCATTTTCTTGGATGCAGTAACACATTCAGTCTAGTAGATAAGCGAACACGGACCTAAGAATGACGTGTTCACTCGTACAAAAAAGTTTTATAGCGTTGTTGTCAGCACAGCTTTACGGACCTCACGAAAAGTTATTAAAATGTTGACCGTCACATCAGTTTCCTTTGAAAGTGTTACTAGGTAAATTATGGATATTTCTTCAAATTTAAAGTGAAGTAAAACAGAAAACGGTGCACTTTTCTTATATTTCCAGAGCACAGTAACACATTCGGAGAGGTGGATGAATAACGTGTGAACTCGCCCTATTTGAAATTGGGCACGCTTGTGTGTACGTGCCCATTTCTTGAAGCTACGATTAAAAATAGGCAGCTTGAGTTAAACGCGCGGCAGTTTGTTATTTTGTCAAGGTAGTGAGTCGAACTGTCTTGGCATGCGCTTGGCTTTCATTTTTCAGTTGGATTACAGAGCCGTTTGTACCCTATTTCAAAGTCTCCCCATAGATTTTCTACGCTTGTTTGGATCACAGAGCCGTTTGTACCCTATTTCAAAGTCTCCCCATAGATTTTCTACGCTTGTTTGGATCACAGAGCCGTTTGTACCCTATTTCAAAGTCTCCCCATAGATTTTCTATGCTTGTTTGCCATTGAATCTCAAGGTCAGCAAAAGTAACAACAAAAGTGAGCTAGCAACAGTAGTGTGTCGGTAGCGTGTGAGGTAGGTTGGCGCCGTGCGTGTGCTTTTACCGGCTGCTCGCTACCTGTGATATACCCTCTATTCTCTGATAGTTGATCATTTCCTCAGGTTTAAAGTCTCGTATTTTTAAGAGAATGTCATTTTTTAAGTACCATTGTAAGTAAAAAGTAAATAACCATCGTCGCATGTGTTGTTCAAACAGCTCAAGAAACAAATACCCACACTAGTACCTACACTTCTTATTAAACTTTGTTTCTCTTTGCTTCACCAATTTACCGTGAGTACCATGTATGATCTCTCTTTATTTCTGCTTGTGGAGATTGCTAAATAAGGCTAACTAGTACCTGGACAGTTATGGTAATAAATAGTACCAACTAGTTTTCATGTTTGCGTAGAGTCCTTAGACTAAAACCAATTCATTTTCTTGCACGAGTGTTTCATCTATGATGCGCATAATTTTTTAACCGATGTGACGTCATGTTTATACCAAATTCACGTTATAACTTATTAATACATGTGGATAATCGCAAATTAATGACCCAGACTTTTACATTAGCTACACGGTCGTCAGGTAGCCCTAGTTGTAATCTATAGAAGTCCGTAGATAAGAGTAGACTACCGCCAGTGCGATCGAAACGGGATAAAAATAACTGTAGCTAAACGTGTTCTCTCAGCTGTTTGTCCGAATGTTATGTCATCGTAAGAACAGTAAAATCACTTACTTCTCCACGGAGTACAGCTGTGTGTCTAACAAAAGAATTGCTAACTAGAATGATAGCCGTCAACTGGAGGACGACAAAGTTGTTGATATCGCTTCAAATTTTCAGTGAATTTGAACTCAAATGTCAGTGTACTTTTTGTTGTTTGAACGATTTAGCAACGCATTCGGACGATTAGTCCGCGTTCAAAAGACAATCAAATGAACATGCCTCTTCTGGTCAGTCACATTATTTCATGTGCAGCACGAAATGTTTGCTCATCCCCTGCTTGTGACAGCGGCTGCATTTTTTATATTTTGAGCTAAAATGACTACTAATTTTGCAAAGCGTAGTCTGATGAAATTCACAGTAACCTATTTTGACTTTTAAGCCGATTGTTGCTGTTTCCAATAGCAGAGAAACTCCATTTTCGATCATTTTGTGATGCGTGTTTAATTGACTTCAATACACTATCTTCATGTCTTACGTACGGACTGTGTAACGACGTGTATTTTTGTTAGATACTATATTGGAAATGATCAGACATGGCAGTAAAAAATGTCAAAGAGAAACAAATTATGGCCTAAGGTAATCATAAATGATAATGATTACTGATAACGCGCCTTATTTAGGAGCTAGGCCTAGCCTACCTCGTTTGCTGCTACTGGGCTTTCGACTTCCTATTGGCTCGAACCGTTATTGTGTTGCGGAAACGCCGGTCTGTGTTGGCTTGTTTTAAAATGCCACATCGTAGCGAATAAATCTGACGCTTATACTTTACTTCTACTCAGTTTGATTAATTAGCACCTACTTGGATATATTTGAACCTCAGTCACCTCACACACCCAAGGGTCCGTAGTGCCTTTTTCCGCAGAAGATGTTGCAGCTTGCCGCATTTCCTGCTGACGAGGTTAGTTTTGTTAAGCTAGGAAGGCTCTCAATACTTCTTCTCTTTCGGGAGGTGGGCTGCCGATCGAGGTGGCCGACCTATTCCCGCTAAACTTCTACCTTCTTGTATTTAGTTTCCTTCCCCTGTGCGGCATAGCTGAGCGAAAGCCTTCAGCTGTGCCCGGGGAGCGCTATCGTCGTTCGCGACGGTTTGTGTGCGCAGATCTTTTCAGTGTGAGCGGCGTTCAAGTTGGTGCGCCGCGTTGGTCGCTGTATCGCAGATTAGTTAGGGTAAGGTTAGGTAATGTTAGAAAGGTTAGGTTAAGTTAGAAAGTTAGGTAAGGAGGTAAGGTGCGGTATGTGCGCCCGGGGGTTGGAGGTGCTCAACTTGCGCCTTTTTCCTGTCAGTAGCGCACTGATCACTTGGAATCTAAGACCTCCCGGCAGAAAAGCCGAGACAAAAGTCGCCGATAATTTAAAACGCGTTCTAGTGGCGTACGAGCCTTTGTTAAACCACAGGAATAGTTCGGCGCGATATAGGTAGACATTGTGTCCTTGATGCGCTAGTAAAGTTTGTACTACTATTATACATACGTCTAGTGCACTAAAAAATTGAAATTTTGATGTTTTTGTCACGTGGCCACTATCAGTTGCTACGACGAATAATAAACAGCATGAGTCTACAATCAAAAAGGAATGTCAACGTTTGTTATAAGATATAAAGCCATTCGAACCAGCTTTGAACATTTAATGTCACTCTATATCAATGGCAGAGGGGGGTCAATGGTGGGGGCCCACATGAGCTCGGTTGCATAAACGTATACGTTAAATGCTGAGGTGATACGGGAAATACAACTGGACTACGTCATACTGTATATATATTTATCCTTACAGGCACAGTGCTGAATATTCCTTTGAGTAGCAAAGAAGATGGTGATGTTGACGCAGTGATCACGGGCCCTGTAGCGTACGTATAAAACACGGATATCTTGTTTGCTTGCTTGCTTGCCACCGCACACACAATCTTCGCTATTATACACAAGAGAGCCCAGCGGTAAAAAATGACGGCAGTAATTTTCTGATTGAGCTTTTTATTTTTTCGGTTTTAACTATAGGTTTTGCTGTTAAATAGGTCTCATCCCTGCAGGCCTGATCTTCCATTAATGAAACGCAAGTTTTACAACCATGAGTTTTGCGAGAGTAATATATCCCCTCCCCCCCGCAAGAGAGGTATGGCCCGAATATCAGTTGGAATTGGTCAAACATTGACAGCACTGAGAAAATATATATAGTTCAGTCAAAAGAATTCACCGAAAATAATCAGGTCTTACGGTAACTGGATACCAAGCGAGAGGTGAGCCTCAAGCGTCGAAATTTGGCTACAATGTAAATTAATCCTAATATACTAAGACGCTTGTTGTATTTATTTATTCATTCATTTCGTGTCCGCTCTTAAGGTAATAATAGATAGGCGGAAAATTGGCCAGATAGCAGATTTTGTAAGCAAGCCGCGTTTTCATGAACATCGATGACCAGGCTGCTGAAGATGGCGAAAGTAGGACCTTTATCTCTTAATCTGAAGGCACTTCTTGCTTGAAACACTTCTGTACATCGAAACAAAGATATTTGCAGCTTTTGGAGTCTGATTTTATAACTTTTTTTCTTTCAGGTCACGCTGCATAAATTCAGTAGATCATCAACGGAACATTCATGAAGGAATGATCTTTCACGTGCAGTAGACAATTAGACTATTTCTTCTAGCTTGCTGTTTTTCTTTGACGGAGCAGTTATTTCTTCATCGGCCAAAATTTCAGCACTTTGATGAAGCAGACATTTGAGTTTGGCTGTATCTCGGCTACGATGCGCCCACATTGTACGGTATATAGCTAAGCTGACTAGTGTCGTATTCAAGTTCATTGCAGTGTTTTACTCAATCTTTTACTTTCGACTGTCAATATAGAAGAAGCACGTGAAAGAAGGCGTATGGAAAAGAAAGAACCAAAGGATGAGAGTACGTCATATTATCAATGAAGAAGCAATTCAGAGAAGCGAAGATTCCGCACTGGCCTTTCTTAAACAAACATATCGATAATTGCGTGAATTTTTTCACGCGCCAGTCCACTAGTTCAATATAAAAAGGCGTCTGCTCAGTGTGAAGTTACAACTACATCGAAGAGATTCAGCTAATGAAAGCATAAGCAAAAGTGATTATGCACAAAAGAAACGAAAACTCCAACCAAGACTGAGCTTCTCGTACTGCTAAGAAAAATTCAGCCAACAAATATGCCACATATCTTGGCTATGCCCGACAAGATCAAAAACTCGATCAAAGATACCGCTTTTCACCTACCACGCTCAGAAGAAGAATGATCATCATCGTCGTATCAAAAAATACCAAGCTAATTTCAAAAGTGAAGAGAGATTCAGAAAACGCAGTATTTCCACTTTAAACCATATACGGTATTTTAGAAGCTATGTTTGTCACCGTTACTCCAAGCGCTGAAATTGTATAGTAACTCGACTTGTTTTTCAGTACATGATTTTTCTCCTAATAAATTCTTAACAGCGTGACGGAGATACGGACCAACATTGGAGCAAGCAAGCTCCCAACAGCTGTGATTTATTATATAGTGGGAAGGGAATAAAGTGAGAGGAGCTCGGTGATTTAAAAATATTACTGCTTCAATTTGTTATTTCAATTTTTCATTAATATTGTTTTGTGACCACTGATGCTATCCTGGATACGGCTCGGCAGTACTTTAATTTCAGAAATATTTGCCTCTCAGTAGTTTGGTAGGTAGGCTACTGGAAAATATCTGAATTCCTAACTTTCTTTACGTCCACGAATTGAGTAGAAGAAAATTGAATATTTACTTGGGATAGTAGATTTTTCGTGACCCAACGGGTCACCGTCAGTCCAGACTATCTAATAATTTGCGTCGTGTTCTATTTATATATTGATATGTTTCCTGCCACGCTCTATGCGAATAAGACAGGAAGAAATTCAAGGCCGTAGCGATCCGGTGAATGGGAATAAGATACGAAGAAATTCAAGGGCGTAGCGAACCGGTGAAACTTTCACAGCTTGGCGGGGCCTTTCAACGCGGGTGTATTTTTTCTGAAGTAGCTACTAATTGTCACGCTCTGTGGGGATAAGATGGGTAGAAATTCAAGTGCTGACCCAACCCGTAAAACTTTCACGGCTTGGCAGGGCCTTTCAGTTTAGACAATGGAAATTCCACGATAATAAACAAATCAGTACTGTATTATAATTCGCGTCATGTCTCATTTTTAGAGATAGAAGCCCGGCACTGGAGACAACGGGTATTTTTGTGAAATAGGTACTAATTTTCTGTAGTCATTTCTAATGACTGCTCAGGCCACTAGTATGTATATAATTTCCTGCCAAGAACAGGCTAGCTATACGGTAGCAGACCTGTGCTGTTCATCGTGTGATTGCGAAAAATAAGACGTTCGATATTGCTTGATATATGTTCACTAGGAGATAGTTGATAACTGCCAAATTGCATTTTGGGGCTAATCACATCGAAAAAGTTCGGAACCCCGCTGTCCGGACACTCGGTTGTGTTTCAGCTTCAGTGAAGAGTACCACTTCACTACCTACCCTTCATATTATCTTTGTAACCAGTACTGGCTGTATGAAAGATACTACAGAGCAAGCCATGGTACAGCGTACTGAAAGATTACCGTGGCAATAGTTTGTAGTGCCACTGCTGGCACTGCCCAGTCGTTGACTTCAATGAGTTGCGTTGGCAGTGTGAACGTTGCTGCCCTGCAAGCAGCTATTGTGTCGGATATAACTGCAGTCCGTGCCTCACTCCCTCTCTCTCCGTACGCAGCGTGTCACTGATATTGCTCTGCCTTTGTCAGACAAATGCTGCATTGCCCTTTTGCAAAACACAGCTAGAGAATGAACTAAAACAACAGCACGGTAAACAAAGATGGAATTATAAAACTGTATTGTGGAAAGTCATGTCTCCAAGGGCCTGATGGGTATTTAACCTCCTTTAGGCATTCGGGACGTCTTTCCTGCTATCCCTATTCCTTTCATGTAATTACCTATCACCATCTTCCTCATACTCGTTTTTGCTTGCTGTTCTTCCTCTTCTTTTCCATTAGCGTTGCTGCACCCATGCCTGGGTGCGACATTTTGCTTGTCATACAGGTAACGTACTTGCTGTTTTTCTTCCTCTCTTTTCATCGCAGCGAATTTCTTGGGTAGAGAGTAAAGGTAGCCATAACTTGAAATGAAAGTACAAAATAATGCCAAAGAGTCAATGGTATATAATTTATTGTTAATATGTTATCACCTTGTCATTCAAAAGTTACACGCCTATGGAATAAGTGGGCGTAGCTAAGCGCAACTGTTGCATCGAGTGACGTCAGCTTTGCACTTTTCTGTTGAAACCGATCCTCAACCGCGCAATCGGGTGCTGTGTCGTAGGGCAAGAGCGTATCGTGAGAGCCGGCCTTTAGATTGAGGCCTGGGTAAGATTAGGCTGAAGATGAGTAAGATTAGGTTTCATTTTTTACAAAGAGAATGTAGTTGTGATGAGCTGAAGCCGTCAAACTGAAATAATCCTCTGTTTGTAACTCTTGTTACGAGAAGAAAAATATCACTGCCACTCCACCCGTCTTGTTCAGAAGCGTTAAGCATTGAGTTTAATTGGTTTTGCCGTGCACATTTATCAATAGTTTGTGATTTTTCGGGGGACGTGTAATGAACCGTTTTAGGTTAACTCCGCCCATTCTATGTTATTGGGAGTTGTGCCCTCAGGATCCTCAAAGGTGTCTGTGGCTTAGTTTTGGCGTTCGAGACGTCTGTCTTTCGACCCCACTTTGCTTCCTTCCATTTTGAGGCATCTACTGCTGATGCTTATGTATGCTCTTCCTCTTCTTCCGACTTTCTGCTCCCATGCATGTGCGGTAATCTTGGATGGGAACATGGGCCCAGCCGTCAAAAATGACTGCAGTAATTTTGTGATTAGGCTTTTTATTTTTCCGATTCTCAGTACTATAGGTTTTACTGTTGAATAGGTCTCATCCTTGCAGGCCTGATTCTCCAATAATGAAACGCAAGTTGTACAGCCATGAGCTTTGCGAGAGCAAAATACCCCCCCCCCCCCGCAAGAAAAGCCTTGTTTCGAATTGCCCAAACGTTGAGCAGCAAAATAAAAAAGGCCAGTCAAAAAAATTCACCGAAAATGCTCAGAGCTTACCTACCGTAACCTGTATACCAAGCGATAGTTAAACCTCAAGGTATCGAAATTTAGCTGCAGTGTAAATTGCATCGAAGAGGTTCCGCTAAAGAAAGCATAGGCTAAGCGGAAGTGATTATGCACAGAAGAAACGAAAACTCCAACCAAGACTGAGCTTCTCGAACTGCTAAGAAGAAATTCAGGTAAAAAATATGCCTCATTTCTTATGCCCGACAGGATCAAAAACTCTATCAAAGATACCGCTTTTCATCTGCCACGTTCAGAAGAAGAATCATCGTCATGTCACAAAGTAGCTACCAAGCTAGTTTGGAAAGCGAAGCGAGATTCAGAAGATGCAGTATACTATCCACTTTTGACCATATATTTCAGAAGCTATATTGGTCACCGTTACTCCAAGGGCTGAAATTTTATCTATATCTCAACTTGTTTTTCTGAAGATGAATTTTCTCCTACCTAAATTCTAAATCCTTAACAGCGTGACGGAGAGACGGACCAACCAAAAGAGCGAGAGAGCAAGCAAGCGCTGAGCGACCAACGACTATGTATTATAATATAGTACATGGGTTCCACGTTTCTATCAAAATACTGCATGTGCTTCCTTTACCTCTTGCAGCTATTTGTAGGGAAGCTCAAACAACGTATTCACGAACAATTATTTTCATTTACTGCCATTGTTACTGTCTGTGCCACGACGTTCTTCTCATAATAATCACTTGCTTATCCTTTTCAGGTGAAGTTTTTGTGAGTTAAGTCAGTTGAGTTTATACGTAAGCCATAACAAATTGATCCATCATGACTGCAGTGGCCATAAAAAATCCTACCGTCAACTTTACTCAGGTGAGTTACTGAGACGAACCTATTTAACTGGATGCTTTGAAGCTTCAAGTAAATGTCTTTTATTATAGTACTAGCCACTATTTGAAGTGCGACCGAATGCCTATGATGCCCATGGGATTTAACCCTTCTGAGTGGGGTTCACACGTAAACTTTGTTCTGACATTAGTGTTGGGACATTCTCACGATGATAATCGAAAGTTGCAATTCATCACCGTTCGTCAGCCAACAGACTTCACTGCTAACGTTTTAATAAATCTTTTGATAGACACATGCGCAGTTGTGTGATATAATGTTTGCCGTCAACTCAGTTTGCCTTGGCAATTAACCTCCCTTTATTTGTATTTTAGCAATATTTTTATTTAATTTCTAAAAGTTATATTAATATATTTCAGCTGAATCGTAGCATTGTATCGATATGCATGTTATATGTTTTTATGTAGAATTATTTTTATGTAAAATTAAAGCCACCTATTATTCACAACGGTATGTAACGAAGATAAAACATACTGGCCAGCTACCTACCATGTCGTACGATACGCCACTGCTTGGCGCCCGTACCTGCGACGCGCGTGTAAGCGGTGGTACTTCGCAAGGTTTTGCTTATCGTGAGAATCTCCTTGCACTGCTGTTAGAAGAAAACTGGTCGCGTGTGAACCCCACTTTATGCTCAGTGATCGGCCGCATTCACGACCGTACAGATGGTGCCATTCCTATACGATGTGTTATTTAATCCGGGCACGAAGAGAGAAAGGATTGCGCAGATTATAATTAATTATAATTGAAAAAACTATTCATGTAACTGTCGCACTGTCCTATTGCAACTGACTACCGTATAGTAAAGCGAAAGTGAAGATGTCTAGCCAATTGTAAGTAGCTACCCTGCTTGGGTCTGCAAGGAATGTCTATTCGGGGCACAATACCCACAGGTAGTGTCCAGAGAGGCCTTGGCTTATTATGGTATTCGTGTCGTGTGAAGTTATGCTATGTTGCCTGCTGTGAGTTTACGTGGGGACTCTTGTTGCTATCTGACGCTGTTTTACTGATTTTGGATTCCTGAAAGCTACCAGCATGTTTTGCACCCTCTCGCTTGAGTTGGACATTTTTTTACTCCGAAAATAAAATAATGTAGGCATCACAAATTGACGTGCAATTCTGTGGTGAGCTGAGCATTTGCGTTGGAGAGGTAGGCCTAGTTATTCATATTTACTTTACTGCTTGTAATCCTCATGTGTATGCGGCTTTGCTTGCCGCAGTGGCTCTTAGATCTTCTCAATTTTAGTTTGCTGCATCTGAAAATTGCTGCGTAAGCGATCAATTGAGACTGCAGGTAAATCCCAAAATTCGTTCGATATTAATTTCTGGATACTCTGATTCGTTCCAAATTTTGATACAGTAGCACCCAATTTGAATTGAGGTCCCTCAATTTGTTCATAGTGAAAACTTAATATTTCGTTCATACATGCGCTGCATCCTTCATAAATAGGCCTATCAATAATTGCGTAAGAGCTACGTGTAGTTTGAGACGTGGAACCACAGTTTATTTTATTATTTTGGTGTTGGATACCTTTAAAATGTTTTCTTGAGTACCTACCTACGTTTCTTTCTCAGAGCTTGTGTTAAAATAAATTTGCTAACTTTTAATGGCAGAATTATTTGCTCTTACTTTGTTCTAATCCCGTACTAATTTCTTCTCTTTCTCAAAATGTATTCCGAACCAATTAGAGGATTTACCTGTACTTTTTATTTATTTAATTATTCAACTCTCTGTTCTTCACTGCTGTTGTTTTTATTCGGCACGCAGCTTTATTAAATGGCTGTTAGATCTTCTAGTTTTTGTTCTTCGACGCAATGCTTAACGGACTTGTGTCCAAACTTCTATAGAGCTTTTGGTGCGTTTTAATATGACATTTTCTCTCAGTTGCTGATTGAAGGAGAATGGCGCAACAGCTCAGATGGCGGCACCGTTGACGTCATCAATCCTGTCACTGAAGAGGTCATCTGCAAAGTGCAGTGCGGTACGCCGGTAAGATATGCTGATGCCTAGTTTTCTTTATTCTTGAGCGTGATGTATACTTGGCGATGTAAATTTTGCTATGCGAAACCAATATCGGTTCTGTAGTACCTTAGTTTACCGCTTAAACTCCGAACTGCAGTTTGATTTCTTCTCCCAACTAGAACATAGTTCACAATACCTAGTGCCCAGTCGCGCATCAGGGTCAGTATTGCTAGAGAGCCCGTTGGAGGACTTCTCAGAAGTTAGGCAGGCCTACCGTAGGAGCTTTCGAGGATGTAAGAACAGTATTACACGCCAATCTTGTTGAATAAAAATATTCCTTGCTGATATTTGAAGATTACTATATCAGCAAAAGGAATAATTGATAGTGATAAGTACACTAGTCAAAAGTTGCTTTTGAAGTAGGTATAATCCCTCAGGAGACATAGGGTAAACCATAGGATTAGGTTACGGGCAGTCACTCCGCCCGGTGCCCCCGTAAGTTACCTTGGGCGTAGCTAGGCCTTCTGCACACCGTTCTTTCATGCCCATCTTGCTTTTTCCCATTGCCATACTACCGTTGATAATTTTTTACGGGTTGATCCCGTGTGGGAACACCCTCGTGTTTGGGTTCCACGTTGCTGTCGACATGCTACCTGTATTTTCCTCATTCCCCTCTGAAAACACCCGAGTTCCATTTGGCAAGGTTTGTACAACTTATATAATGATAGTGACACTAATTATACGTTACTAATTATGATGTAAACGTTCATTTCAGGCGGATGTTGATGCTGCAGTGGCAGCTGCTCGCCGCGCTTTCCAGCCTGGCGCGCCTTGGCGAGAGATGGACGCCTCACAGAGGGGCAAGCTTATGGAAAAGGTACGCATCGGGTGACAAGTGTTCGTGGCTATAGTCAAACCAGCGTAAGGAGTCCGATGTGCGTTGCTAAGAACGCAAAGCAACTTTGCCAAGTCTCACTTCAGCGCGTGGTATAACTTTTCTCAATCGATAAAATTATCTTTAAATTCGAATACTCAAAGTGCATTAGTTAATAGATTAGATTTGGCATTGCTGCGTTCAATTCAGCCCCGCCCCTAAAGGACTGCTTACGCTGGTTATACTATATATAGTGCTGCATAATTACTGGCGCGTCATGTGAGCACCTTAGTGCTCCCTTTCCTTCATATTATTTCCGCCGAGGAAGTTATGTTTTCGTCGGGTTTGTCTGTTTGTTATTCTATCTGTTATCAAGATATATAACTCAAAAAGTTACGGTCGGATTTGGATGAAATTTACGGGGATTGTTACGTATGATAGGAGGAACAGATGATTCACTTTTGTTAAAAATCCGTCCATCCGTTTGTTTGTTTCTCTGCCTCATTTTTGTCAATGCCGCAACTCAAAAGTTACGGCTGGATTTTCATGAAATTTACGTGAGATTTAAGTTTATTATGAACAGTGAATGACCAAATTTTGTGATTTGTTTGTTTGTTGCTGTGTTCGAATTTGTGCTTGTTAGCGCAATGACTCAAAAAATAATGAACGGATCTTTATGAAATTGTAGGAGTTGTTAGTAATGTTATAAGACGTAAATGATTAAATTTTGGTGCAGACCGGTGGATTCGTTTGTATATTTGACTTATGTTTGTCATAATGTTTGTCTGCAGCGTAACTCAGAAAGTTATGAGCGGATCTTCAATAAAATTGCAGAAAGTGTTAATACTATCAGAGGGCACTAATGATTAGAGTTTGGTGTTGCTACAAAGAAAATCATGGTCTCAGCACCAATTTGAATTTTCGTTACCGGTGCCGTGTTTGGCGGAGGTATGCGCTCTCAGAGTGCTCTAGTTAGATTTAGGCTTCACAGTATTCTGGAGACATGGGGACGCTTAAACTAGGAATGTAATCATAGTTACGGATATGGGAGTGCTGTAGAGACAGTGCTGTAGATTTTACCATCTTTCTAATACCTACCTACTTAGTAGCACTAGGAAGCGAGCCTTTCGTGCAGTGGAGCCAGAAGGACCGACCGCTTCAACATATTGAATGAACGAAAACAGCAATGCAAGTATAAGAATAAATCCTAAATAATAATCTCTTCCAGAATTCAGGACCTGAATTCAGCATAGAAAACAAAAATTCCCCTCAGAACCCTTTCGAAACGAATGCCGAGAGGCCCTACAGAAACACGAGCCGCCACTGGTGACGTACCGCTCGGTACTTTGCGCGGCGCCGTCACAGAGGACCCCATATGTTAACTTGAATGCGTCTTGGAATTATTTCCTCACTTTAGTTACATTGATTTTTCTTTTCGTTACATATATTGTCAGACATGTTCTGTTTATTTTGTTTCTCCTACTTTGCTCTACCCCTATCTATGTTAGAATAACGTGACAGGTTAACTGATTGCTTGACCATTTTAAGACGGTTCTGCGCATCTCCTCGTATGACGTCAGTGTTGCATGAGTACCAGTAGTATTCCTAATTCATTTATGCCATTATTTCCGCTACAATAGGCTGGTGTTTGATGTTTGGCTGTTTTAAACACGGAAAAAAGAATTTTTTGAAGCTTCTTCGTTTTCCTAAGTGTCTGGAGTAGCGAAAAAAGTGGATTTTGGCAGCAAAAGAGTATACTCACTTTGCGCCGCCACCGGTAACATCTACTCTACTCCTAACATTTTTGACCCCACGACATGATAAACTACTACTCAGTTATTATGAGTAATTCAGTTTTCTGATCAAATTTTCCAAGTAATCACAGACATCACTAACATCTCGTATAGAAGTGATGAAAATTGCAATACTGTACGATCTTTCTTGTTGGGCTGTAAACGCTTGTCTACTAAAGTTGGCTCCAAAATTACGTTTCTCTGCAAAAACTTGAAAAAAATAATGGTATGATGACGAGAAACTGTTCGTAATTACTGAACGACGGCCTTCAAACGGCTCAAATATTTGAAAATTAAACCAATAAAAACACTCCTCCATTTGACAATTCGATATTTATTGATGAGAAAAGCCCTTTAAGATACAAATTGCATAGGTACAGTTCAGAAATTTGAACTTACAATTACTTCTAAAGCGTTTAGGGCCTAATACTCCTTCGATACTACGTATGCAGCTGCAGCTTTTTTGTCTGTAAGCCATGTTATGCCTCGGTAATTTTTGACGGCGGAGTGCGCTAGTATGCAAAACGATAATGTGATCATTACGAAATAGCCATAGGCTACCAATACTTAGGAAGCCGTAGCTATGTTGTTGTAATTGATTTCTTCGTCTTGTGACCCATTTACTTGCCATTTCATTGCCTTATTTCCCCTGTGATCGTGCAAAAATTACTACCATTCTTTCTTCTTCATCGAAGCCCAAGCTCACCGTATTTACAAAGCTAGTAACAGGCGTGAACTAATTAACACGGTTTGCCCCCCCCCCCTATCGCTCCACCTGACGCCACAGCTAAAAAGGAGTGGGCGGGGCTTAACACGCGCGTGAGTTAACCTATTACGAAGCTCAGCCAGGGCTCTACCCTTGTACGTGCGGTGATATATGATACTTAAATTCATTTTTCTCGGTTCTGTATGTTTCTTCATTTTAGTATTAGCTAATACAGTATCTTAGTTTTATCCTTATTCCGTAACTAAGGAGCCGCCAAGTAGTCGTCGAAACACAGTTATGGAGAAGAATATATATTCATGGTTTATGCGTATTGAGGTGCCATTGCAGGCACAATTATTTACCGAATGGCAATTTTATGTATTGTTCGAGATAACTGCGTGTATTTATGTCTGGATAATTTAATGTAGCCTTAGGTGAAAGATACTAATACGCTGTAAATAAAAACACTGTACTGATTCGCTGGTACGTAATTATCTTCAGCTGTGCTGCCTCATCGAGCGTGACCAAACATACATTGCGAGTCTGGAGAGCACCGATAACGGGAAGCCTTTCCTGGACTCCTTCGCCGAGATCGGCTACAGTGTAGACTGCCTACGGTACTATGCCGGCTGGTGCGACAAGATACACGGCAACACGGTACCGTGCGGTGAGTTCGACAGCTCTACGTCAGGGTTGCGGAGACGGATGGTTAGAGTCCAAACTAGCTATATAATAAAAATACATAATATTACAACCATATAGAACCTTAAGTTTTCTTATATTTATAGCTAAATCATAAATAATTACCATGTAGAAAGGGTGTTTATTCACAGTAAGTACTTTATACAAAAAATATACCAGCATTAAGCGTAAGGAAATATTTTCTTTCTATTTACATTAGAATCCTACAATTTTACACCATTAGAGATTTGAAATTTCAAATTGTATGTAAAATATAAATAACTACTACTAGGCAAGATTACTTGGACCAAGATGTACTCCCTTTCAGCGAGTGATAAAGTTTTCGATTCTTCTTAGGGAACCATATTCGTGGTAGCTAAAAAAGCGCCGAGCTACAAATGGAAATCATTTATGTATTTCTCCATAGCAAACGTTTCGGACTAAATAAATTTATTTTTAGTGTTCAGCAACATTAAAATCTTATTGGTGGCGAAAAGAAAATGAGTACGAAGTTAAAGTAATAAACGTTCTTCAAACATAGAAAACTGTACCTAAATCCTTAAAAAATAATACCTCATTCCTAAAACACGGCAACTAAATTCCAAACATTTAGTCGAGCATATTCAGAGGCGTTGCAGATGGACAACTGTTGAGGTTGAGTTTAGGGGACATTATATAAATAAATTCCAATATTCGAAGGTCTTGTTGGTCATAGCCACTTTATTATTATATGGAAGTTTATTTTCATGATTGGATGCCCTCGGTCATACTTTGATTTCTGATAGAAGAGTTGCTAGGCACAGCTAATGGTTCCTCCATCGTATGTGAGACACCTCGGTGTTGCGCTATTCTAATTAGAGCTGTCCGTACTCAAGTGCTCCTCACATTAGACAGCTCGCACATTCCTGTACATGAACAACGCCGGAGCGACTTAACTGATAGAGGGTTCGCCACGTTTGAAAAAGGATCCTGTTGCTGTCATATTTCGAGAGTTAAATGTCGATGAGAACGGATAATATTTGACTATTAATGTGCAGAGATTTTTCGTTGTCTTTTGTTTTATAGAACCAGTACAGGTAAGTTGAAGTATAGCTATATATTTTTGTTTGTTAGTTGTTTTTAGCGTTTAGCTAGGCCTTCGAGACGTCTGTTTTTCGTGCCCACTTTGCTTCCGTCCCGATTTCATACTCTTACTTGCTCATACTTTTTTCTGTTCTTCCTTTTCTCTCCCGACTAGCTGTTCCCATACGCGTTGATCCTATGTGGGAACACCTTCGGGCATGGGTTCCCCGTTTCTATCGACATACTATATGTCCCTTGCTCTGTTCTCTGTGATATCGTTCCGCTCGGAAACGGAGGCTTAACCTTTCTGACTCTGACTAACTAGGGTAGTTGTTTGTTCAGAAGAAAATAGTTCTGCGTAAAATAGCTATTTCCTTTATAGTTCAGCGTCTCTATATATATAGTGACTAATATGAGCAACAGTTGCGGTATATATACTCGGTCATGTAAGGTTAATATGATAGTATTTTTTTTACGGGAAATGAATACAGCTGAAGAAGTTTATGCCCAGAGTTGAGAATAGTGGCACGATATGCCGACGTATCCATGTAAATTCTCTTAAATCCACCCTCAATGACACTAATTTACTAATCTGTAATGCCACTGGCCACTGAATATACTAGTTTAAATGTTTTGAATTTGGATAGCGTGTTTTAGGATCTAGGTATTATTTTTGTAGGATTTAGATACCGTTTTCTAGCTTTTAGGAACATTTATTACTGAACAAGTATATTCATGTTCTCTCCGTTTTGATAGAGAATGTTAATTTTGCTAAACACTGAAGATGGGTTTCTGTAGTCTAAAATGTCTTTTCTGGTGCAATACAGAACTGTAGTATTGGATATATTTGTAGCTTGGTTGCTTCTTGTCCTACAACTCAAGGATTAAGCAAGAAAATGTTGACGCTTCCAATATTTTCCATCATTTGTACAATGTTTGTACAACTCTGGACCGAAACTGAAAAAAATATAAAGCATTAGCTATATAGCTACTTTGCAAACTGGATCTTCTGAATCGGAGTGAACTCTAAATTGCTACTTCAACTCCTGGAGCCAGTGGGTTTTGAACTCAGATTCCTCCCAAAATTCCCAGACTCCACAATCCTGTATAAATAAATGTTTGCCATTATATTACTGGATATTCTGAATGTGAAAGAGTTTTTCCTCCACGCTAGTGGATATTCGAAATCAGCGGTGCTCGCACTTCCTAATCGGGTAAAAAAAGATAACCTTTTAGGGGGTGCAAAATCTTGTTTTATTTGTATTTCAGTCAAAAATTAACTTGAATCCGTTGCACGAAAATTAGTATAATTTTTGTTTGTTATCATCTTCGGGTAATGAATTTTCTAGGTATGCGAGAATATTCATCAAGCTCTCCAGGGGTGCCAGGTAAAGAGAAGCTTGGGAACCGCTGTTCAAAATGTTACTGTTAATTCGGTATTTTGCCTCCATATCTACAGAACATCGTTATGACGTAACAAAATCTTTGTGTGACTGCAGATGGAGAGTTCATGTGCCTGACGCAGCGAGAGCCTGTGGGTGTAGTGGGGCAGATCATACCCTGGAACTATCCGCTCATGATGGTGGCCTGGAAGTTTGGTCCAGCCCTGGCTGCTGGCTGCACCATTGTGCTCAAGCCCAGTGAACTCACTCCTCTCTCGGCACTTTACGTCGGCAGCCTCTTCGCTGAGGTACGTGTCATGTGTTCCTGAGAGATCCTACCTCTCGGATTCACTGCATATATTGTATGTTCAGCCATAGCTCACGTCCTTATCGGGCCTTAATGTTGACAGTCTCTTGGCTAATGACTGTCGCGTGTGGGCGGAAGCACAGAGGTATTCGATGTACTGCGTGCTATATCTAGTAGGCTCTGCTTTACGTTCTCGGATTGCACATTTTTTCTACCTTGATATGCATTTCCTGCTGTTCTTTACTAACTTACTTGGCTTTAGGAATGCTGTTTCTACTTGAAATGCTTTTCGGCTTTTCCTTTTCCTGTATATATACTCTCTTACTTGACTCTAGAAAGGCTTTTCGTGCTTGAAGTGCTTTATTGCCTGTATTTTACTTTGTTACTCTACTTTAGGAATGTTTTTTTTTTCTGCTGACGATATTTTTCCTCTGTGAATTTCCCCACATACATGACTATTTGGACATATTTTTCCTGCTTGGCATGCTTTTCCTGCCTGTTATCTTGCAAGATGAAATGAACCCGTGAATTAAACTTCATCCAGATATCAAGTTCGATAGCCAATGAAGTATTGTTAGTTAAGTTTTATCAGCCTTGTGAACAAAGTGAGGAAAGTGATAATTTTTCCGTCCCTTCTATGTGTGTCTTTAACTATACCTAGGCATATATATTTTGATACGAACTATTAGATGGTCACGAATATTCATTTACGTGTGTGACAATGCTTCGATAGACGTACATACCTAAAATCTGGTGCGTTTAACGGTAAGGACATATAAAAACTGGCGGGAAATATTCTAAACTCTACAGAAAACTCCGTTTCTTATCTTATTTTCGTGGAAAATTAGTCTACGGGTGGTAAAACCATCTTTCTCGACAGATAAACGGTCCAAAATAATTTGCGCTGCAACCAACCACCCTGACCAACCACTGTCTACCGAGGAGCTTTCGGGCCCAACGAACTTTAACTTATTAAGGTTTGGTTCCCGTCGCGTCCATATAAAGCCCATGAACAATTTGAATGCTAGCAGAATCAGTACTGGCCTACCTAACCTTCATGAGTAAGAGCTCATTGGAAGGGGTGTTCCTATAACAGGCAGCTTCGACTTTCCTATATATCTTTCCATCAAAAAACTAGCTACCAGCTACCATCACAGTGTCTTGTAGTCAGGTGGGTTGACCACTTGACCTAGATGTGAAAATACCAAAACTGTTGACTGAGCACTTTCAGTCCCCTCCCTCTCCCTTTTGCGGGTGGTGGTCTTACACTGCGGGACGTTTTGGAAATCTCGTTATCGTCTGTATCCGGTTAGCACCGCTGAATGATGCTATCGATCACGTCAGAGCAAGGCTTCAGTAGCCAATCATACTGAAGCGTTTTGTGACGTAGAGAAGCCGGACGGTGCCTTAATATACCCGATGGAAGTTGTCCTACTCACTAGTCTCTACTAATGTTCTGATGAGAAACACAAAGGGCCTAACAGCCCTTTTTGTAGATGTGGTAGCGAGTGGTTCAATGGTTAATTTTGTTTTTTGCTACTTTCATTTTTAGCGAGTGTAGTTCCTCGATTTTGTTAAATATCGGTTTTTGTTTCAAATGCTTTATCAGCACTGTTTTTCACTGGTGTGATAAGAGGGATGTACTGATTAATTCGCCGCCTTCGATATCCTTTGGGTTTTGCTTTAGGGTTTCTTTCCTTGTGACACATATATTTTACCCGTCTAGATAAAATGGCAAGAATCACCACTTGTGAGAGTCGCGCTGTAGTTCGTGTATCAATGAAGTGCTTAAATGTTAGTTGATCAAGTGTAGTAAAGTATGACTAAATAAGACGAAAGATTTCATCTTGCCTTTCATTCCGCAGGCGGGCTTCCCCCCAGGAGTGGTGAACATCGTTGTTGGCTACGGCGTGGGCGTTGGCACTGCCATCACCAACCATCCTAACATCGACAAGGTACTTTACGTTTCTTGTAATAAGTTCCAGTATTTTCAAGTTCCATGATTCTTAGACTTTTCTGGATGAAAGTTAATCAGAAAATAGGCCGACTTAAAAAAAAGGCTTTGTTTAGTTTTTGTCTTTGTTGTTGCTGCGTCGATCATCTCAGGTAGATAACTCTGCCCGGGACGTTGCAAAATGAAGCATTCTGTATCGAAGAAATGCCTATGATCGACTTTTCAGTGTGAGAGCAGCAGTAATTTTGCGGTAAGATTCACTTATTCAAGCTAAAAAAAAATGTAACATTTTTTGCAGGTGGCGTTCACAGGGTCGACAGGCGTGGGCAAAGAGGTGATGAAGAGCGCCGCCTGCAGTAACCTGAAGCGCTGTACTTTCGAGCTCGGTGGCAAGAGTCCGATTGTCGTGTGCGAGGACTGCCATGACCGTGAGTTCTGGAGCTTTGCATCAGTTTTGTCATGTGTGGATGTATGGTGATGCCCAAGCTCCTAAATGTATCGTCCAGCTGCTGAATATTGTGCGAAAAATATCGTTTTTGTGTGTGCAAGAGTTCCCTGTAGGGTAAATACAGCGTGCATCAGTAGACTTGTTAAGTTATAGCAAGTTATAGAAATAAATATTTGTGCGTCTCTGTAGTTTTCTTGTATATTAGTAAACTAAAATAATGGTTGTAGCTTGTAGCATCGATTTCATTGATGAATGCTATTTACATGCCTGCTCTTGTTCAGTACAATAGTGTAGGCTAAGCTAAGTGAATCAACAGCCATTGCTTGAAGTGCCTGTGCCTTATAATATTCTTGCGTCTCCATTCCCTCGTAGTTGACGAGGCGGCGGAAATAAGCCACAGCGCGCTCTTCAACAACCACGGCCAGAACTGCTGCGCCGGCTCCCGCACTTTCGTCCACGAGTCCATCTACGACGAATTCGTCAAGAAGGCCGTTGAGTTGGCGAAGAAGCGTGTCGTGGGGGATCCTTTCAAAGAAGAGACCCAACAAGGACCGCAAGTAATACCGCAAACCTCGCATTAGCTCATAACGTGTGCTCTTGGCTAGCTCATAACGTTGAATTTCGTTCTGTATTGTCTGGCCAGAAGTCGAAGTCGGTGCGAATGGCTATTGCGTTATGAAAAAGAGTCAACGACGTGGTGATAGTCGGGCATTTTAGCGGTCTAATGGCCATAACACGCCTGTCAAAAGAATGAGCATCGTCATCTTTTTGACCAAATGCGTTGATGTGCCCATTTAAATAGCACACACTTGCAAAGAATTTTCAGTTATAAATTCCTCCAGATATATTAATTTGTGCGAAAGTTAACTAACGGCACCTACGGGGCAATCTGCACTGATGGTAAACATTTTTACACCATTTCTTGGCAATCTCTTGGCTGTGTTTACGAGAGTTCAACATAATTGTCGGATGAAAAGATGACGATAGGTACTCATTCTTTTGACTAGCGTGTATCTTCGCTTTAAGGCCGAGTTCACCTGTCATTCATATCAGCGCGTTCACTCATCCACTCGTCCGAAGGTTTTGTTGCGTCGGTGTCAGCAAAACTTTGTGTACGCCACAAAAAGTAATGAAAATGTTGACCGTCAAATCAGTTTCCTCTGCAAGTGTTCCTAGGCAAGTTATGGATATCTCGTCACACTTGGAGTGAAAATAAACTCTGAGAACAGTGCAATCATTGGGCATTGTGACACTTTCGGACAAGTGGATGAGCGAACGCGTTGATACGGATGGCGTGTGAACTCGGCCTAAGGAGTCGGTGTTGAGCACTAGCAGAAGCAACGAGTCGAAGTTGGATTTCGTCCATCTAGCTCCGCCGCCCTGACTACGATATTATCGATTTGAAAGCATTTGTGTGCTTCATTATGAAACCTTTCTTTTGTTAGTGCCTTGTAGTGCCCGGTTACCTGTTATTCAAAACCGGTATGTGTGTCAACGTTGCCCTGTAGAATTGTTCCTTTAGTAGTGTTGATATCCTATTGAGAGTGACATGCTAACTTCGAATCCCATAACATGCTATTGACATGGCAACTTAGTTTTTTCCGTTTTGATATTCAAAATACAGCGCACGAAAATTATATCAGTCCCCGTGTAATCTCGCTTCGACGCGTCCAGTGTAATTGTGGAATGCGCTTGTTATAAATTAAAGAAAGCAATAGCTCATAGAGAGCCGGGGCGTAAATTCCGGTGTCTCTTTGGGAATGGGCTTATTGGTTCGTCTACTGCCGCCTATCTAATCTAAATTAGTTGCTACAGTCGAATGTTGATAACGGAGGAAATTGTATTGCCAGTACAGCGGGAAGATTGTCACTTAGCTTTCGGGGTCAATTTTTTTTCATTTATTTTTTATTCCTATTAAGCGTGCTTTGTTTTGTTCTTTCTCGCTTTGCTGTTTACTTGCGCATTGACTCTGTGTGGAAAAACTCTTATTCATGTGTTCCACGAGTTTGTAGACATACCTGCTGTGTGTCCCCCCACCTCAATTTGATCGCGTTTGTGGTGAAAACGAAGGCTCAAACTTTGCAATATAGCAGTAACTGCAACCGACCTTTCAAGCCAGGCTACTCGTTCTCACCTCTGTTCACAACAGCTGTTAGGAACTGCTCTGTGTCCCTTGTTCTGAATCCCCTTCCGATCACTGTTGATGTGGCTGATGAGCTTGGGATGTAACCAAAGAAATTTTCATCCTTATATAATAACACGCTACGTGTTTTCATTTATTTGTTGAAAAGTAAGCCAGGTTGCAGATTTTGTAATTCAGTTACGTTTTCGTAGAGATCGATCATCAGCTTGCAGAAGATAGTGAAAATTGGATCCTTATCTCTTCATCTGGATGTACTTCTTGCTTCAAACACTTCTTGAAATTGGGACAGTACCAGTATGTGTATGTATACAGCTTCTGGAGTCCGATTTTATAAGTTTTTTCGCTCAGGTCACGACCCATAAATTCGGCAAATAATCAACTAGGCACTCACGAGGTGATTTTCACGGGCGGTAAACAATTATTTCTTCTAGCTTACTGCCTTTCTTATTGAATTTGACGATGTAGCTTTCTCTTAAAGTATTTCACGGGCACTTGGCAGTAGACAACTATTTCTCCTAGCTTACTGTCTTTCTCTGAGAGTGCATATTTCGCTTCAGAGGCCGAAATGTGAGCACTTCAATGAAGCAGTGAGTTAAGTATGGACGACGGTATTATGGATACGGAGCACTAACATTGCATGTAAGCTGACTGGAGGGGTATTCAAGTTTATTGCTGTAGTTTCCTTACGATTTCACCATGAAAGTCGCAAGTTTAATTAAGAAAGAGGATAGGGAACGTAAAAGAAGAACGAGACTACTGCAGTCTCAAGAACGAAGACGTGCAATCAATGGAAAGATGAAGCGCCTCTGGGGCGCGGCACAGTGACAAGAAAGACCTGCAGCAGAAGGGTTAAAGAAGGAAATAAGAGTTGCTAATAAGCGTGAGCGGGAAAATGTGGAAACGGCTAGTCAAAGAAGAGAGTAAACATGATCGATTACTGCGTGAATTTTTTCACGCGCGAGTTCACTAGTTTATTATTATATAGCAATAGCTTTCATCATTGAAGACTAAACAGTCTGGAGTTGAATACCTATTTGCTAACTTACAGCTGTTCTCAATAAACGAGAAATCCCGGTTTCGGTTTTTCTTAAGCTTTGATACGGAACGTAGCTAATGCATTTAAAAGGAGCAGTTGTGTACACGCGCATAGTGTAAGTATGTCCTCCTGATTGCCAGTTTTCGTTGCGTAGATTTGTGTCCTCCTGCTTTAAGTGGTTAATTTGACGATAGCTCAGAGTGGACCGAAACATAGGCTTTGGCTGTTTTCTGTGAAAGGACTTCTGGGTCGATGTTTTGTCTAGTAGCTATTTTACGTAATCAAACGTAAGAGACACCTCATGCCGGGGCGCGCACGCTCCAAACACGCAGAATTTTGAACGTTCTAAGGGTAACCAAAGTATTCTAAATTTTATAGCGCACATAACTCGTAGCTCTCTCGTACACAGTAAAGATGGTTTTTGTCTTAAATATTGCCCATTTACCCTATTGACTTCTTTGTTATCGATATTCAAGCTATCGAAAACATATTATCGATATTTATTAACTCTAAGCAGGTTGAAAGACGCGCACTCTTTGTTTACAAACGCCATAATTGTGTGAGCGTTCTCAGTATCGGCGGCGGTGCAATACTACGCCGAAGATAAATTGACCAATTCTGTCGATACTAAATGGGCATTCGCAGTATATAATATAAATTTCGCACTATATAATATCCAAGTCCAAAAAGAAAATAAACAGTATCAAAATGAAATTTTAATCACTAATATATTACGATTCAGCAATGCAAAACATTGTGTCAAGTAAATTTCGTGGTGGAATTGCTGTGAAACATGTCCTACGCAGGAATTACATTTTTAATGAGTTTTTTCGAACGTTCTCGTTCTCTGCGCCGTCCTCTATGATAAGATATCTTTAGCACCTGTAATTTTTCCCAGTTACTGGAAACTATCTTATTAACATACCTAAAATAATGCAAGTCAATGTTGTGTACATAATAAACATTTTCAAGCTTGAATACCGATAACAAAGACGTCAATAGGGTAAATGGGCAATGTTTAACACAAGACCATCTTTTCTGTGTACAAGAGAGTTACGAGTTATGTGCGAGCCAACACAAAATTTAGAATACTTTCGTTAGCCTTCGAACTTTCCAAGTCCTGCGAGTTTGGCGCCTGTGCTGCCAGGGCCACGCTATGCAATCGCTCTTTCAACTTATGTACGGACGTGCAGCTCACGACTCGTTAAACGGAAGTACTTTCCACTGATATCTTTGCCACCTTCTTTTACTGTGTATCAGGACGGCGAACTAGCTGAACGACCCCTCGTAAGTTGAGCTTTTGATTACTTTGTGTAACTCCGGTATAGCGCATAAGTTACGGCATCCCCTCGGGGTACAAAGGATGGACCGTGGGCTTCAGGTTAGCTTGTTTCGCCCATCTTCTATTGTAGGCAGCAGCGACTCCATGGGACCACACAGGTTCGCTTAGCCTTGGCTAGGCCTTCGGGACATTTTTTTTCCGTACCCTCTTTGCTTCCTTCCAGTTTCGTACTCCTGCTGTTGATTGCTTTTTCTGCTCTTCCTCTTCCTTCCTGAATTGCTGTGCCCATGCGCGTTAATCTTGTGTGGGGGCATCATCGTGCATGGGTTCCACGTTTCTCTTGGCTCATGCTTCATCCATTTCCGCACTTAGAACAGCTAATTTGTGCTGGTATGGGAGGCTTACACTAACCTATATAATAATTATAACTTATAGCATCTACGGCTCTGCTCGTTGTGCAGGTGAGCGAGACACAAATGAAGAGAATTTTGAAATACATCGACGCCGGAGTGAAGGAGGGCGCCAAGGTCGAGTGCGGTGGTGGCAGGTGGGGCAGCAAGGGCTACTTCGTCGCCCCTACAGTCTTCACAGGCGTCACCGATGACATGACCATTGCTAGGGAAGAGGTAATGCGATATTGTTATATTCCTAGCCTTAACCACCGCACCCACAGCGGAAGAGGTAGTGCATCAACTGCTAGCTAACCGCTCCTATAAATCTCCGTCAAGATATGAAATGTGGAGAACCCTTTCCTTGTAGGAATAACTTGAAAGTGGTGGCCTTCCAACTTAAAGCAATTCTGGGAAGTTTTGGCGGGAAATTTGGATGTTGGTCAAGGTGAATGCTAACTCTGTTGAAAATAGTAAGTCGTTGCTACTGATAAAGATAACTCTTAATATGTAAATTCTTTCATCAATGGTTACGCTGGCTGTGTATCTTCCTCCGGGAAAATTTTGTTGAGTACCTATTTCAGTTCCGTACGAAACAGCTGCTTATTGCGAACACTACAGGCTGACAGGTAAGCATATTTCAGGTAACCAAGAAAGGTTGGCTGGTGTTTATAGTGAATTTTCCTACAGACAAACGCAGAAGCTTTCTGCGCTACCCGATATTAGTTTTGCTTTAAAGGGTGACGCGGCATGGTGCAGTACTAGAAAAACATTTATTTGGCTTGTGCTAATCATACAAGGAATTGTTCGAAAAATAGTTCTGCTCCTCTTGCAGACAAAAGTAGATCTGCGCCTTTGGCATTAGTCATATTTGTTGCTTGTATAAAGGAGTAATACATATAATGATCTTCGGAAACTATCGTGAAAGCAGAAAAATATGAACAAGTATTGCTTGAAATCAACTTTGTGGCAGATATCGTACGTGTAAAAAGTTTACATGAAGAATAATTCAGCACCAATTTCGGAAAAGTTGTTATCCCCAATTTCTGAAAAGTTGTTATCAACATTTCGGAAAACTTGTTGTCACTATTTTCGGAAAAGTTATCACCAATTCGGAAAAGTTGTTCAAGCATAATTCTTCAGGTGGACCGTCCGTCCTATAGAAGCCCAAGGCCGCTTGTTGCTCAAGGTCAATGAATTCGAAAAAAGTCCCTATGTCGGTAGATGATAGCTTGTATTATAATTACGCAACATTTGCGAAGACTAAAGCTTCTTTGATCAATAAAAAATTAAATGGCGCCAGAAATGTGCAGCTCATGATATAGCAGGTTTTCTTATTCTTATACACTATAACTACAGTACAGTATGTATAATCAGTGATCTTCCTCTGCTGTTATCAAGCTCTTTTTGTACTTATTTGCGTAGTCTATCTGCAAGGCTGCTAATTCCATTACAGCACAATATGTGTATTCATATGCTAAGAACATACTGACGGCTCTCTCAATGGGGTTTAAGTGATTGGTTCCTTAATTTGCTGTGTGACAGCAGTTTTGAAAGGTTTAACACCTACGACAATAGGCATAATTTTAAATTGTGTGTGTCAAGCTCGATGTATCATTGTTTTATTGAGGCCATTATGAGGTGGTACATTGCATTTTACTAGACATAGCGAGCTATCGAAAGGAAAATCCGAATTGTTTAACTACCGGTACTCCGTCTGGTCGGAAATGATTGGTGCATAAAACTTTTGAAGTTTGTCATATATACTTGGTGCACACAAGTTTCAACTTCGATAAGATACCGTTGTTTGAATGAAGATACAGTTCATCTTGATCATATGCTGTATTTCTAACATAGGTAGAATACCAAATTCTACCTTCAGCGTTTCTTCCAATGCCGAATTTTGACGTAACATCTTCTATTGCACCTCCTTTTTGCTTAAGAGCTTTGGATTTATCCAGTAGTATTTGTAGGACTGCCCATCATGCAAATTAGGTTAATTCTTTCTCGTCACGCCCATGCATGCATGCATTTCATCTTAACATCATCTTTATTTTCCGTATTTATTTAGTCTCTGCGGGTAGTTGAAACAACACAGTAAATGTCATCTGGAAAACAAGCGCTCATGGTTATA
>LQNS02278083.1:13964171-13974405 GCA_001587735.2 Parhyale hawaiensis | reverse complement strand
GCGAGTAAACACATGGCTTTGTCACGTGATCGAAGCTGGCGTTTGGAGTCCTTAAGTGGCTGAAGTGGCAGTGGTCAGCACATATAATTAAGGAAGATACAGACAGGCAGTTCTTCAATATTTTTGCGAAGACAATCGTGTCTGAAGATATAAATTATATACCAGTGTTCACCCTGTTACTTTCATCATAAGCTGGTATACAGGATACAAGTTTCGTTTACATACTTCCATCCGCTCGGAATTTCGTCGATGGTTAATGGCTATAAAAAATTGAGCTCAGGACTCCTTCCTATATAGGCTGCGAGAGGCAATGCCGCTCTCCGATTGGATAAGCCACTCAGCCAGTTTAAGGGAAAAGTTTACTCGCAACACTTCCGTAGGATAAATAGAGAGGGTGCGCTCCTCTCTATTAGAACCTCCTTGGTGGTACTCTTCACTGAAGCTGAAACACAACAGAGTGTCCGGACAGCAAGGTTCCGAACTTTTTCGATGTGATTACCCCAAAATGCAATTTGGCAGTTCTCAACTATCTCCTAGTGAACATATATCCAGCAATATCGAACGTCTTATTTTTCGCAATCACACGATGAACAGCACAGGTCTGCTACCGTATAGCTAGCCTGTTCTTGGCATGAAATTCTATACATAGGTACTAGTGGCCTAAGCAGGCATTAGAAATGACGGCAGAAAATTAGTACCTATTTCATAAAAATACCCGTTGTCTCCAGTGCCCGGCTTCTATCTCTAAAAATGAGACATGACGTGAATTATTATACAATACAGTACTGATTTGTTTATTACCGTGGAATTTCCACTGTCTAAACTGAAAGGCCCCGCTAAGCCGTGAAAGTTTTACGGGTTTGGTCAGCACTTGAATTTCTACCTATCTTATTCCCATAGAGCGTGACAATTATCACCTAGCTACTTCAGAAAAAAAAACCCTTGTTGAAAGGCCCCGCCAAGCTGTGAAAGTTTCACCGGTTCGCTACGCCCTTGAATTTCTTCGTATCTTATTCCCATTCACCGGATCGCTACGGCCTTAAATTTCTTCTCACCTTTTTCCCAATCATCGGTTCGCTAAGCCTTTGAATTTCTGTCTTCTTCGCATAGAGTGTGGCAGGAAAGACATCAATATATAAATAGAACACGACGTGAATTATTATATAGTAGCTACTGACTGGACTGACGGTGGCCCGTTGGGTCACGAAAAATCTACTATCCCCAGTAAATATTCAATTTTTTTATACTCAATTAGTGGACTTGAAGAAAGTTAATTTAGATATTTTCCAGTAGCCTACCTATCAAACTACTGAGAGGCAAATATTTCTGAAATTAAAGTACTGCCGAGCCGTATCCAGGATAGCTACAGTGGTCGCAAAATAATATTAATGAAAAATTGAAATAACAAATTGAAGCATTACTATTTTTAAATCGACGAGCTCCTCTCACTTTATTCCCTTTCCATTATATAATAAATCACAGCTGTTGGCCGCTTGCTTGCTCCAATGATGGTCCGTCTCTCCGTCACGCTGTTAAGAATTTATTAGGAGAAAATTCATGTATTGAAAAACAAGTTGAGATACCATAGGGTAACATGTCTAGTACCCGTCCACCATGCTAGTAGCCGTCCACTTGGGTTTAAAAACTTCCTGTGTGAAAATTAGCAGTACTAGAGAGCCGTACATAGGCTTAAACTGTAGGGTACTTTTAGGCTTCAGTTTAAGCCTATGCACGGCTTTCTAGTTCTGCTAGTTTTCACAAAGGAAGTTTTTAAAGCTAAGTGGACGGCTACTAGCATGGTGGACGGGTCCTAGACATGTTATCCTACAACGGTGACAAATACAGCTTCTGAAATATATGGTTTAAAGTGGAAATACTGCGTTTTCTGAATCTCTCTTCACTTCTGAAATTAGCTGGGTATTTTTTGATACGACGATGATGATGATGATTCTTCTTCTGAGCGTGGTAGATGAAAAGCAGTATCTCTGATCGAGTTTTTGATCTTGTCGGGCATAGCCAAGATATGTCGCATACTTTTTGGCTAAATTTTTTCTTAGCACGAAAAGCTCAGTCTTGGTTGGAGTTTTTGTTTCTTTTGTGTATAATCACTTTCCCTTATGCTTTCATTAGCTGAATCTCTTCGATGTAGTTGTAACTTCACGCTGGGCAGACGTCTTTTTATATTGAACTAGTGGACTGGCACGTGAAAAAATTCACGCAATAATCGATACGTTTGTTTAAGAAAGGCCAGTGCGGAATCTTCGCTTCTCTGAATTGCTTCTTCATTGATAATATGACGTACTCTCATACTTTGGATCTTCCTTTTCCATTCGCCTTGTTTCACGTGCTTCTTCTATATTGACAGTCGAAAGTAAAAGCTTGAGTAAAACACTGCAATGAACTTCAATACGACACTAGTCAGCTCATCTATATACCGTACAATGTGGGCGCATCGTAGCCAAGATACCGCCAAACTCAAATGTCCGCATCATCAAAGTGCTAAAATTTTGGCCGATAAAGAAATAACTGCTCCGTCAAAGAAAAACTGCAAGCTAGAAGAAATAATTGTCTACTGCCCGTGAGAAAACATCCCTTCGTCAATGCTCCGTTTATGATCTACTGAATTTATGCAGCGTGACCTGAAAGAAAAAAGTTATAAAATTAGACTCTCCAAAAGCTGCAAATATCTTTGTTTCGATGTACAGAAGTGTTTCAAGCAAGAAGTGCCTTCAGATTAAGAGATAAAGGTCCTACTTTCGCCATCTTCAGCAGCCTGGTCATCGATGTTCATGAAAACGCGGCTTGCTTACAAAATCTGCTATCTGGCCAATTTTCCGCCTATCTATTTCCTCAAGAGCTTAAGAGCGGACACGAAATGAATAAATAAATACAACAAGCGTCTTAGTATATTAGGATTAATTTACATTGTAGCCAAATTTCGACGCTTGAGGTTCACCTCTTGCTTGGTATCCAGTTACCGTAAGACCTGATTATTTTCGGTGAATTCTTTTGACTGAACTATATCTTCTCAGTGCTGTCAAAGTTGGACCAATTCAAACTGATATTCGGGCCACACCTCTCTTGCAGGGGGGAGGGGGTATATTGCTCTCGCAAAACTCATGGTTGTAAAACTTGCGTTTCATCAATGGAAGATCAGGTCTGCAGGGATGAGACCTATTTAACAGCAAAACCTATAATTAAAACCGACAAAATAAAAAGCTCAATCAGAAAATTACTGCCGTCATATTTTACCGCTGGGCTCTCTTGTGTATAATAGCGAAGATTGTGTGTGCGGTGGCAAGCAAGCAAACAAACAAACAAACAAGATATCCGAGTTTTATACGTACGCTACAGGGCCCGTGACCACTGCGTCACCATCACCATCTTCTTTGCTACCTACTCAAAGGAATATTCAGCACTGTGCCTGTAAGGATAAATATATAGGTATACCGTATGACGTAGTCCAGTTGTATTTCCCGTATCACCTCAGCATTTAACGAATACGTTTATGCAGCCGAGCTCAGGTGGGCCCCCACCATTGACCTCCCTCTCCCATTGATATAGAGTGACATTAAATGTTCAAAGCTGGTTCGAATGGCTTTATATCTTATAGCAAACGTTGACATTCCTTTTTGATTGTAGACTGATGCTGTTTATTAATCGTCGTAGCTACTGATACTGGCCACGTGACAAAAACATCAGAATTTCAATTTTTTAGTGCACTCGACGTATGTATAATAGAAGTACAAACTTTACTAGCGCATCAAGGACACAATGTCTATATCGCGCCGAACTATTCCTGTGGTTTAACTCAGGCTCATACGCCACTAGAACGCATTTTAAATTATCAACGATTTTTGTCTCGGCTTTTCTGCCGGGAGGTCTCAGATTCCAAGTGGTCAGTGCGCTACTGACAGGAAAAAGACGCAAGTTGAGCACCTCCAACCCCCGGGCGCACTAACCGCACCTAACCTCCTTACCTAACATTCTAACTTTACCTAACCTTTCTAACATTACCTAACTTACCCTAACTAATTTGCGATAGAGCGAGCAGCGCGGCGCACCAACTAGAACGCCGCTCACACTCACAAGATCTGCGTACACAAACACGCACACAAATCGTCGCGAACGACGATAGCGCCCCCCGGGCACAGCTGAAGGCTTTCGCTCAGCTACGCCGCACAGGGGAAGGAAACGAAATACAAGAAGGTAGAAGTTTAGCGGGAATAGGTCGGCCACCTCGATCGGCAGCCCACCTCCCGAAAGAGAAGAAGTATTGAGAGCCTACCCAGCTTTACAAAACTAACCTCGTCAGCAGGAAATGCAGCAAGCTGCAACATCTCCTGCGGAAAAAGGCACTACGGACCCTTGGGTGTGTGAGGTGACTGAGGTTCAAATATATCTAAGTAGGTGCTAAATAATCAAACTGAGTAGAAGTAAAGTATAAGCGTCATATTTATTCGCTATGATGTGGCATTTTAAAACAAGCCAACACAGACCGGCGTTTCCGCAACACAATAACGGTTCGAGCCAATAGGAAGTCGAAAGCCCAGTAGCAGCAAACGAGGTAGGCCTAGATCCTAAATAAGGCGCGTTATCAGTAATCATTATCATTTATGATTACCTTAGGCCATAATTTGTTTCTCTTTGGCATTTCTTACTGCAATGTCTGATCATTTCCAATATAGTATCTAACAAAAATACACGTTGTTACACAGTCCGTAGCTACGTAAGACATGAAGATAGTGCATTGAAGTCAATTAAACACGCATCACAAAAATGATCGAAAATGGAGTTTCTCTGCTATTGGAAACGGCAACAATCGGCTTAAAAGTCAAAATAGGTTACTGGGAGTTTCATCAGCCTACGCTTTGCAAAATTAGTAGTCATTTTAGCTCAAAATATAAAAATGCAGCCGCTGTAACAAGCAGGGGATGAGCAAACATTTCGTGCTGCACATGAAATAATGTGACTGACTAGAAGAGGCCTGTTCATTTGATAGCCTAGTCTTTTGAATGCGGACTAATCGCCCGAATACGCTGCTACTCGTTCAAACAACAAAAAGTACACTGACATTTGAGTTCAAATTCACTGAAAATTTGAAGCGATATCAAAAACTTTGTCGTCCTCCAGTTGACGGCTATCATTTTTGCAATTCTTTTGGTAGACACACAGCTGTACTCCGTGAAGGAGTAAATGATTTTACTGTTCTTACGATGACATACCATTCGGACGAACAGCTGAGAGAACACGTTTAGCTACAGTTAAATTTATCCCGTTTCGATCGCACTGGCGGTAGTCTACACTTATCTACGGACTTCTAACTATAGATTACAACTTGAACTAAGGCTACCTCACGACCGTGTAGCTAATATAAAAGTCTGGGTCATTAATTTGCGATTATCCACATGAATTTGGTAAAACATGACGTCGCATCGGTTAAAAAATTATGTGCATCATAGATGAAACACTCGTGCAAGAAAATGAATTGGTTTTAGTCTAAGGACTCTAGGCAAACATGAAAACTAGTTGGTACTATTTTATTGCCATAACTGCCCAGGTACTAGTTAGCCTTATTTAGCAATCTCCATAAGCAGAAATAAAGAGAGATCACACATGGTACTCACGGTAAATTGGTGAAGCAAAGAGAAACAAAGTTTAATAACAAGTGTACTGTGTGGGTACTTGTTTCTTGAGCTGTCTGAACAACACATGCGACGATGATTATTTACTTTTTACTTACAATGGTACTTAAAAAGTGATATTCTCTTAAAAATACGAGACTTTAAACCTGAGGAAATGATCAACTATCAGAGAATAGAGGGTATATCACAGGTAGCGAGCAGCCGGTAAAAGCACACGCACGGCAACAACCTACCTCACACGCTACCGACACACTACTGTTGCTAGCTCACTTTTGTTGTTATTTTTGCTGACCTTGAGCTTCAATGGCAAACAAGCGCAGAAAATCTATGGGGAGACTTTGAAATAGGGTACAAACGGCTCTTTAAACCAATTGAAAAATGAAAGCCAAGCGCATGCGAAGATAGTTTGACTCACTACCTTGACAAAATAAACTGCCACGCGTTTAACTCAAGCTGCCTATTTTTCATCGTAGCTTCAAGAAATGGGCACATACCCACAAGCGTGCCCAATTCCAAACAGGGCGAGTTCACACGTAATTCATCTCAACGCGTTCGCTCATCCACCTCTCTGAATGTGTTACTGTGCTCTGGAAATATAAGAAAAGTGCACCGTTTTCTGTTTTATTTCGCTTCAAATTTGAAGAGATATCCATAATTTACCTAGTAACACTTTCAAAGGAAACTGATGAGACTGTCAACATCTTGATAACTTTTTGTGACGTACGTAAAGCTGTGTTGACAACAACGCTATACAACTTTTTCGTACGAGTGAACACGTCATTCGTAGATCAGTGTTCGCTCGTCCAAATGTGTTACTGCATCCAAGAAAATGCAGAAAACTGCACTATTTTCTGAGTTTAAGGTCGAGTTTATACGTCATCCACCTCAACGCGTCAACTCATCCACTCGTCCAAAAGTTTTGTATCGTCGTTGTCAACACGATTTTGTGTACACCACAGAAAGTAATTAAAATGTTAACCTTCAAAATATATTCCCTCTGCAAGGAAGGGCCAACAGGCATGTCACGGATACCTCTTCGAATTGAGGGCGAAATGAAACTCGGAATACAGCGCACTTTTCTACTGTTTCCAGGTACAGTAAGACATTCGAACAAGTGGCTGAGCGAACGCGTTGAGATGAATGACTTTTGAACTCGGCCTCGGTTCGCTCCAAATTTGAAGACATCCGCAACTTGCACAGTAACACAGAGGAAACCAAGTTGACGATTAACATTTTAATAACTTTTGGGTGCATAAAGAAAATTGTGATAACAACGACGCTGCAAAACATTCGGAGGCGTAAATGAGTGACCGCGTTGAGATGAATGACGTGTGAACGCGGCCTAACAGGTTGTCAAACTTGAAACTTGTAGTTATTTTTCAAACTTTCAAAGAATTCTCGAGAACCCAGTACCATGTTCTTCCATTGAACAATGTGTTTTTGGCATACTACGTCTATCTGATATCAGAACTAATTTTTGAGACAGAAGTCATTAAAATCGGCCCAGTAGTTTTCGAGAGAAAAAAAAAAGGAAACAAAAAGCCGCAAGCTGGAACGCGCGTACGCTGGTCCATCACAATGATAACTCAAAAAGTTACAGGCGGATCTTCAAGAAAACTACAGACGCTGTTATTACTTATTAAGAAGGACGAGTGTTAGAATTTTGGAGATGATAAAAGATCTCCTAATTTCAGAACCAATTTGAATTTGTCGTCAATATTGCCTGGTTTGGCGGCGGTATGCGCTCGCAGAATGTTCGAATTAATATTACCCCCGCCAAGTAGGATATATTATTGGCGAACACGCCTGTGAGTTATTTTTGTTAGTCTATCACTACAGTAAGCAAGATATCTCAAAAAGTCACCGACGGATTTTCGTGTAATTTACAGAGATTGTTGGGCATGTTAGGAGGAGCAGATGATTAACTTTCGGGGAAAACCCGGTCAACAGTGAGCTTGTTTGCTCATCTGCCTCTTTTTCTCAGTAGAATAATTTACACAGTTATGGACCGATCTTTCATGAAATTTGCAAGACTTGTTGGATATGTTTTAAGGAACAAATGACCCAAGTTTTTGGGTTGATCTGATGGTCCGTTTGTTTCCAAGTTTGTGTTTAGGCTTGTCAATAACTTTAAGTCATAAATTATGATTGAATCATGAAATTCGTAGGAATTGTTCGAAATGTTGACAGAAATAACCAAATTAAGAGTCAACGCCTTAAACTGATATCAGCAAGAAGCAGCCAGAGCACCTGTCTAAAAATTCAGACAAGCTAAGCTTTCAAGGCTCCATTTTTGTTAGATTAGATAGGCGGCAGTAGACGAACCAAGAGGCCCATTCCCAAAGAGACACCGGAACTTACGCCCCGACCCTCTATGAGCTAATTCCATTATGTTAGTAGGATGTAGAGTACTGGGGAAACGAGAGGAGAAAAAATGGAAGACGAAAGAAAAAGAAAAAAGAAGGGGGAGAAGAACCTCAGCCAAAGAGATGATCATGAATTCATGCAAGCATGATCGATAGCCGCTGATATGCGGAGCTTACAAACATAGTTGAAGCGGAAATGAGAAGAAGTGTGCTTAAGATGGCCTAGGAAGCTTTGGCTATTAAGTGCTTGCGACTCGTGGAGGAGTTCTTAGCTGTGGAGGATGTCTCTCCCAAGACGATTTTTAAACGAGTTAACCGACTCCGCATCAACAACGTCGGAAGGGAGTCTATTCCAAATGCTGACTATGAAATAGGGAAAGAACTGCTGACTTAAGGTTGTTCTTCGAGCTTTACGCTTGAGTTTTTAACCGTTGTTTCTCAAGCGATCATTAAGGTCTCTTTCAAAGAGTCCCGTTGTAGGTACGTCATTGAACCCATTCAATTACTTGAATGTTTCTATTAGTTGCCCCTGAGTCGTCTTTGCTCGAGAGATCAGACCCAGTTCTTTTAGGTGATGTTCATACGACTTGTTTCTCAGCTGAGGTATCAGTTTTGTTGCTCTGCGTTGGACTCTTTCCATGTTATCGACATCTTTACAGAGATGTGGCGACCAGAATTGAACAGCAAATTCTAAGTGTGGCCTCACTAATGCCTTGTACAAGGGAACGATGATGTCCTTGGACTTGTATGCAAAGTTTCTAGTGATGAATCCCAGCACTCTACGTGCCATTTTCATACCCTTGTCAACTTGCTGACAGTGTTGCTTGTAATAGTGATTCCCAAGTCACGTTGTTGGGTGACAGTAGCCAAATCCGTCCCATTCATTTTCAGTGGGGTGGAAGGGTTCACCAGCCCTATGTCGAACTTATCAGTTCTGTCGGTGCTTCGTGCCCTGTCGGCAAAGGTTTGGAATTTGTTGCCGGCATCGGCTTTTGGTCGTATTGGCCTGCAGGCGTTCAAGTCAGCTGTTAATGGTTTTTTGCTGGATTTGATAAGCAGCGGTTTAGGCTTCCCGGTGCAGCAAGTGGCTTCGTTTGGGTTGGATTAACCTCTCCGTGGGAGCTCAAGCTTGGAATTTTAATAATAATAATTACTGAGCATTTGTCGACATCAAAGTTCATCTGCCACAATGCGTTATATTCCATGAGGCGGTCAAGGTCTTGTTGGAGCTCAGCTCTTTTTGTGGCAGGATGACATAATTTAGTATCATCCGCACATTTACTGGTTTTACTGCGGATGTTAAGATCGAGATCATTGATGTAAATTGAGAACAGAAGTGGGCCAAGCACGCTACCTTGCGGAACCCCTGATGATACCAGTGTCCAGGCGCTCGATTCTCCTTCAAGCTTCACTCGCTGTTGCCGACTCGTAAGCCATGTCTTGATCCATCGTAAATAGTCACCCTGAATGCCATGGGCTTCGAATTTTTTCATTAGCTGGTGATGGGGGACTTTATCAAAAGCCATTTGGAAGTCTAGATACACAAGGTCTACACCCTTTTCTTCATCTTTAATATCTGTAACTTTTGAGAAAAAGTCCAGTAGGTTTCTTAAGAAGCTTGGTTGCCTAACCGAACGCGCCTTAAGTATTGTCACGTTTAATCGGTTTCCACGCAGAAATATTCTTTCCCGATCCCCAACACTGGCTATAGCAGGGACCTAACCGCTGCCAGCCTCTTTACTACTACTTCCACTACATGATCCTTTTGACAAGTCTACAAGATAATGGGAAGTATATCAATATATTGCGCAGTGAAGAGCCAGCAGGGAGCAAGATATTAGGACAGATTCAGAAGGCAATCAGACAAACGTATTCTTTCAGCTCCAGCTCAAAATTTTTGCTATGTCCTCGTAAGCACAACTCTATGCTTACCAAAATATTTTTGATCAAACGTTAGCCTCAGAGTCAGTGGGCTTAACTAGGGTCACCACCTAAGTTCCAGATATTGTTTCTTAAATTTTGAGTTTACTAAAACTCAGAAATCTGTTTACTTTTCAGCAATATAAACAGACACAGTACAATCGGACTGTGAACTTGTGGTGCCACGCAAGTAGCATGTCACACCAGTGGCTGTACACTCTCACTTTCAGATCGCAGCAAGCACCCGCAAGAAATTCGAGAAAGATTCTAATATATTTCTTTCAAGGTTTACAGAATGCAGCA
>LQNS02278083.1:13943939-13959493 GCA_001587735.2 Parhyale hawaiensis | reverse complement strand
GGGCTGCACTATCGTCTCTCACGACGATTTTGCGTTCACGTAAGCTTTCCTGCGCGCGCCACCACTAAAATAAACACTACCTAGGCAAACCTAACCTAGCCTAACCTAACCTACTTTTATTTAACCTAACATCCTTATCTAACCTAACCTAACCTTACTTTACCTAACCTAACCCAATCTAATCTTGCTAACCTTACCTATCTTTACCTAACGTTACCTAACCCATACTCACCATTGACTAAACGCGACACTACCCGAAAATTTCTAATTGAAAAAAAAAAAAATACAGCGAGCAGCGCGGCGCACAAACTTGAACGCTGCTCACGCGCACACGATCTGCGTACACAAACACGCACACAAATCGTCGTGAGAGACGATAGCGCAGCCAGGCTTCTCGTTGTCACCTCTGTTCACAACCGCTGTTAAGAACTGCTCTGTGTCCCTTGTTCTGAATCCCCCTCTGATAACTATTGATGTGGCTTATGAACTTGGGATAAAATATATAATAAAACGCTTCGTGTTTTCATTATTTATTTCTTTGTTTCGTGTCCGCTTTGAGGGAATTGGGTGAAAAATAAGCCAGGTTACAGATTTTGTAATTCAGTTACTTTTTCGTAGATATCGATGATCAGCTTGCAGAAGATAGTGAAAATTGGATCCTTATCTCTTCATCTGGATGCACTTCTTGCTTGAAACACTTCTTGAAATCGGGACAATATGTATGCAGCTTCTGGAGTCCGATTTTATACATTTTTTGCTCAGGTCACGACGTATAAATTCGGCAAATAATCAACGGGGCACTCACCAGGTGATTTTCACGGGCGCTCAACAATTATTTCTTCTAGCTTACAGTCTTTCTTATTAAATTTGACGCTGTAGCTTTCTCTTCAAGTATTTCACGGGCACTTGGCAGTAGACAACCATTTCTCCTAGCTTACTGTCTTTCTCTGAGAGTGCATATTTCGCTTCGGAGGCTGAAATTTGAGCACTTCAGTGAAGCAGTGAGTTAAGTATGGGAGACGGCATTATGGATACGGAGCACTAACATTGCATGTAAGCTGACTGGAGTGGCATTCAAGTTTATTGCAGTGTTTTACTTAAGTTTTCACTTTGGAAGACGCAAGTTTAATTAAGAAAGAAGATAGGGAACGTAATAGATGAACGAGGCTACTACAGTCTCAAGAACGAAGACGTGCTACCAATGGAGAGATGAAGCGCGTATGGGGCACAGTGACAAGAAAGACCTGAAACAGAAGGGTTAAAGAAGGAAATAAGAGTTGCTAATAAGCGTGAGGGGGAAAATGTGGAAACGGCAAGTCAAAGAAGAGAGCAAACATATCGATTACTGCGTGAATTTTTTCACGCACGGGTCCACTAGTTTATTATTTTATGGCAATAGCTTTTATCATTAACGACTTGAAACTCTGGAGTTGAATACCTATTTGCTAACGTACATCTGTTCTCAATAAACGAGAATGCCTGGTTTCGTTTTTGGTTAGGCTTTGATACCGAACTTAATACCTTTACAAGGAGCAGTTGTGTACACGCGCATAGTATAAATATGTCCTCCGGCTTACGAGTTTTTTCACGTAAATTTGCGTCCTCCCGCAGCATCCCCTCTGGGTACATAGGATGGACCGTGGGCTTCAGGTTAGTTTGTTTCTTCCACCTTCTATTGGAGGCAGCAGCGACTCCAGGGGACCTCATAGGTTCACTTACCCTTGGCTAGGCCTTCGGGATATCTTTTTTCCGTACCCTCTTTGCTTCCTTCCAGTTTCGTACTACTGCTGTTGATTGCTTTTTCTGTTCTTCCTCTTCTTTCCTGAATTTCTGTGCCCGTGCGCCTTAATCTTATGTGGGGACATCATCGTGCATGGGGTCCACGTTTCTCTTGGCACATGAGGTATGTTTCATCCATTTCCGCTCTTAGACACAGCTAATTTGTGCTGGTATGGGAGGCTTAAACTAACATATATAATAATTAAAATTTATAGCATCTACGGCTCTGCTCGTTGTGCAGGTAAGCGAGACACAAATGAAGAGAATTTTGAAGTACATCGACGCAGGAGTGAAGGAGGGCGCCAAGGTCGAGTGCGGTGGTGGCAGGTGGGGCAGCAAGGGCTACTTCGTTGCCCCTACAGTCTTCACAGGCGTCACCGATGACATGACCATTGCTCGGGAAGAGGTAATGCATTTTTTTTATTGTTACATTCCTAGCCTAAACCACCGCACCCACAGCGGAAGAGGTAGGGCATCAACTGCTAGCTAACCGCCCCTATAAATCTCCGTGAAGATATGAAATGTGGAAAACTCCTTCCTTTTAGGTTTAACTTAAAAGTGTTAGCCTTCCAACTTATAGCAATTCTAGGAAGTTTTGGCGGGAAATTTGGTTGTTGGTCAAGGTGAATGCTAACTCTGTTGGAAATATTAAGTCGTTGCTTCTGATAAAGATAACTCTTAATATGTTAATTCTTTTATCAATGGTTTCGCTGGCTGTGTATCTTCCTCCGGGAAATGTTTGTTGAGTATTTCAGTTCCGTACGAAGCAGCTGCTTATTGCGAACACAACAGGCTGACAGGGAAATGTATTTCAAGTAACCAAGAAAGGTTGGGTGGTGTTTATGTGAATTTTCCTACAGAAAAACCCAAGAACTTTTTGCGCTACCCGATATTAGTGTTGCTTCAAAGGGTGACGCGGCATGGTTCAGTACTGGAACAATATTTATTTAGCTAGTGCTAATCATACAAGGAATTGTTCGAAATATAGTTCTGCTCCTCTAGCAGACAAATGTAGATCTGCGCCTTTAGAATTGGTCATATTCGTTGCTTATATAAAGGAGTAATACATAAAATGATCGTCGGAAACTATCGTGAAAAGATATAAATATGAACAAGTATTGCGTGAAATAAACTTTGTGTTAGATATCGTACGTGTTAAAAGTTTACACGAAAAATTATGCAGCAGCAATTTCGGAAAGTTGTTCTCGCATCATTCTTCAGGTGGACTGACCGTCCTATAGAAGCCCAAGGCCGCTTGTTGCTCAAGGTCAATGTACAGTACTTAGAAAAAAGTCCCTATGTCCGTAGATGATAGCTTGTATTATAATTACAAAAGATTTGTGAAGACTGAAGTTTGTTTGATCAATACAAGAATTAAATGGCGCTAGATATGTGCAGCTCAGGATATAGCAGGTTTTCTCATTTTTATACACTATAACTACAGTATGTATAAACAGTGATCTTCCTCTGCTGTTATCAAGCTCTCTTTGTCCTTACATGTGTAGTCTATCTGCAAGACTGCTAAATCCATTACAGCACAATATGTGTATTCATATGCTAAGAACATACTGACGGCTTTATCTCAATGGGGTTTAAGTTTAATTAATTAATTGCTGTATGACAGCAGTTTTGAAAGTGTTAACACCTACGACAATAGATGTAATTTTGAATTTTCTGTGTCAAGCTCGATGTATCATTATTTTATTGAGGCTATTATGAGGTGGTGCATTGCATTTTACTAGACATTACGAGATATCTCAAGGAAAATCCGAATAGTTTAACTACCGCTACTCCCTCTGGTCGGAAATGATTGGTGCATCAAACATTTGAAGTTTGTCATAAATACTTGGTGCACACAAGTTTCAACTTCGATAAGATACCGTTGTTTGAATAAAGATACAGTTCATCTTGATCATATGCTGTATTTCTAACATTGATAGAATACCAAATTCTACCTTCAGCGTTTCTTCCAATGCCGAATTTTGATGTAACATCTTCTATTGCACCTGGTTTTAGCTTAAGAGCTTTGGATTTATCCAGTTGTATTTGTAGGACGGCTCTTCATGCAGATTAGGTAAATTCTTTCTTGTCACGCCTATACATGCATTTCACCTTAGCATCATCTTTATTTTCCGTATTTATTTAGTCTCTGCGGGTAGTTGAAAGAACACATTAAATGTCATCTGGAAAAGAGACGCGCATGGTTATATTCCCGAATGGTTTTGTTCACCTCGAGGAATAATTCGTTAGTTCAGGGCATTTTAAACAGTTCACTGCTCTTTAAACTACAAGAAGAAAAATTGTTGACAAAACGCTGCAGTGTAGACAGCTTTTGCCCGTGCACCAACTACCTATTTCCGACTATAGGAAATAGATAAATGGACCATGAAATACCTCGGACTGGTGAAAGTAAATTATAGTACAGCACACTACTTAGTGTCCTGGAGATTTCTCAGCTTGGTTTGTTATTCTTTTTAGATCTTCGGGCCAGTGCAGTCTATTCTGAAGTATTCGTCGTTCGACGAGGCTATTCAGAGAGCAAACGACACCAACTACGGGCTGGCGTCGGGCATCATAACCAAAGACATCACCAAGGCTCTGTATTTTGCCAAGAGAATCCAAGCTGGCAGCGTGTGGTGAGTAATGTAGAGCCCCAGTGACAGAGAAATAGCAGGATTGTAGAGCTGGTTGATGACGTCAGCTTCTGCATATCAATCAGCCAATCAGAGGACGGAAGCGGGCCTTCGGCCAATAGCAAGTCGTGAAGGCTGTGATGATATCTTGTATTAACAGTGCTGTAGCCTGTAAGGCTGTAAATTGTTTCCTATTCATTTACTTGAACCTTAAAATAGCTTCTGCTCGTTATCTCGTGACAGTGCTTCTAATTTTCCTAACTAGTTCCCGTTGCACACGTTGCTGTATCATCTCTATGCTAAACAACTATCTTCTTCGGTGAGGTTGAACAACGCGTCGATATTCTCGAAGCCTTTGCAGCAGTCATTGCGGATGGAACACCTAATATGGGTTCTCGAATGACCTACCTCCTAATTGAACTATTGTTTTAATAGTCCATAATCGTCATTCCAACTGATTTTTTATGCAAGTAAAGCCTGCTTGCTGCTTTTTCGTTCACATGCGGTTGACGTCGTAGCTCCTGATTGGCCGGAGCTCAGCCAATCGGGACTCGCCGTACCTCATGCATTCACTTATCCTCTGTGTGTGTCCTATGGGTGCCTATCAGGGTTGGAATATGATAGGTAGTGTGATGGCAAATGTTGTCCCATCACGGGGCATAGTTGGGCTTTACGGTAAAGTACCCATTGTTCGATAGTCCTATGTTATGGAGAGTTGTATGTGCTTATATGTCCCAATTTCCCTGACTCATGTTCCCTGTCCCTTCCATTTTCCCCTGAGATATATGTATGTATTATAGGGTCTGGTGAGACTTCTAACCTTCTAGCTTCAAAAATGCAGCTGTGGAGTAAATTACAATCTCAGAGAAGTAAAAAGTTTATGATTGTCCGGACTCAACACGCTAAACACAAAGGTGACATTATAAAAATGAGTGTCCCACTTGACGATACTACACCGTCTGGCACAAACACCATTCGGCGGTTTCAAGCAATCTGGACAAGGCAGAGAACTGTGAGTTGAGCGTTTGTGTATACTTGATATTTTGCTGTTTAGCTACTTGCCAGTACTGTACTATGATTTTTTGAACAGCAACTGAAAAACTGAATCTAAGTTTGTGTACAAAAACTAGGATGCCTCATTTTATTTACTGCCAAATTATAAGGGGGAAAATGAATTTCAGGGAGTAGCAAAATTTCATCACAATAATATGCTAGCTATAGAGATTGGTAATATTTAATGTGGTATAATAAGACAAAGTACGGTGAAGTCGTAACTATTTTTCGCTAGTTCATATCTGGAATCTATTCTGCGTTGACAGCTTCACCTCTAGTGAAGATATTTTATAGTTAAAGAAAGAAGATTGAGGAGGATGGATGTGAAACTGAAACGTTTTGTATTGTGATAAAAATACGCACTGTTGGTACCCAACGTGTGAAGGTTGGGAGCAACTGATTATACAGCGGAGAAGTCAGGCGTTTCATATCCCAAGCTGGAGGGAAAGACGTTAAAATGTATCTAGCAATATCTCGATCTATCTAAGAAAATTATTTGCTGTTATTTGAGAATCGAATATCCACTTGTCTCATCCCCTTAGCGTTCAGTAGGGGAATTTTCTTCTGTTTAATGTAAAATAGGACAGATAGACTAACCCAGCAAGCAACCAACAAATTGTGTATTATAGTGTTTTATTATGATGTAGTGAGTTAATGGAATAAACGTGCAGAGCACGTTGCAGTGTATCTTATCAACCCCATTAACCTTCTCTGTCCCCATTTGGGTATGGTGTATCATTTTCTCTGCCTTGCTGAGCGTAATTGGGTTAATGCAACAGTGGCAGTTATGTACGAAATCGAACGATAACACGAAGAGTGCTGTGGAAAGCGCAATTCTATTTTTTTTAGAAAATAGGCTCCACACGAAATAGGTAGCTACCCTGAAGGGTTTTGTAATAAGTCAGTGGATTACAGAAAAATCCCGAGGCTGCAGACGTAAGAATTGCTACCTATTCACCATTGCACGCTGTTTTTTTTTTTTTTTAGATCTGCAACTCAAACTTGGCAAGCACGTCTGTTTTTACGCATTCGTACCTGACATTCTCGTTGAAATTATCCATATGAAAATATGAAAAATTTTACAAATGATCCCAGTGGGTGTTCTACAGAATTAGTTCTGGTGAAATGCTAGAAACGGCGCGTGATTACTTGGAAATGAGCGTAGTAAACCATGCCGAGTTTCAGATTGCAATTATGACGTAGAACTTTTAAAGATTAAGTTGAAACAGATCCTGTTTCAGAATACTTGTTGACAAGTATAATGCAAGCACAGCCGCCAGTTTGGCACCGGTTTTAAATGTCGTCCCGACATCCCGGATGTATTATTATTACTTTTTCTAGGCCTTTGGCCTACTTTTTTGCGCGCTTGTGTGGAGAGTTCATTAATTAGGTGAAATTCCGTCTGCAAAAACAAGTTTGTTTTCGAAAGCACAAAACAACACAAATATTAATTTTAGCAATGTAGTTCTTACTTACACAAATGTAGTATTCAAGATACTGTGCGAAGGTAGGGACCGTCTGCTCGTTTGTTGCACTTATGAATTATACTCTGTCAAGGAGAACTTGTGGAATGATATAGGTGTAAAAAGCTAAAACTTATAGTATCACTGAAGACTTTTAGCTGCATCGTTGGCAGACGCTACCTATATTAAGATGATGAATATGTATTTATTTCTACAGGGGAGAGGCTGGCCTCGACGAATATCTTGAAGACAAAACCATCACCATCAAGGTCAGTGGTAGCTACTCTCTCATTCCATAGGTAACATAGTATGGGTCACGGGGTCTTTGAGTTAGCCTAGCAAATTCTATGTTAGGACTGTACAGTTTACTTAAGGCTAAGTAAGGCTTTCAGGATATTGTTTTTCCATTCCAAACTTACTTTGTTTGATTCATTTGCTAAAGAGATTTTTAGTTTTTTGCTTTTCTTTTCTGACTTGCTATTCCCAGACATATTCCTTATTATTTTTTCAGGTACTGCGTCGTGCTTTTTCTCGCTTGTAGTACCTCTAGTTGCTAGGGAAGTTTGAGCTATTGCGTACGTCTGTGTGCCGGGCTGCTGTGGTGCATATAGGCCCGTGTGTGTGCCTGCCTGAGTACTGTGGTGCATAGATGCCCGTGTAAGTGCCCGGCTGCTGTCGTGCGTATATGCCCATGTGTTTATTTCAATTAGAAGAACTTTTATGATTTTCGTTATTCACGCAGAATTTCGGTAAACAATCTTAGTAAATTAAAAACTTTGGCATCATAAATGGCTATTCATTGTGGTTTTTCGATTGCACTTAATGTGGATGACTGACATAAAGCCTTGATAAAGGGCCAAAAAATACGAAAATACTGTAAAACGAGTATAAAAATCTCAAAAGAGGTTTCTAGTACGACTTTTTCTTATTTTTTCTTGGGTCGGGATGCACAAAACTTCACTAAGTAGATATTGGCTCGCAAATTTTCCTTCAGCGTGTGTGCATCCCGGTACCGGTCCTGCCTATAATGCATATAACGCAGTGTTATGTCTAAAAGTTACTCGAATTTTCCAACTGCATTAACAGCTCTGAAACGGCTCTCCATCGATCAATCAGCGTCCGCTCAGTTGATCGGCTAATCTGAAGTTGTGTTAATGTGGACGGCTGCTTAAGATTGTGATGTGTGCTTGTCTAATAATTTTTAATTTATCGTTAGTTTATGAGTTTTTTATTAATTTATAATCGCCTGATGATCTTGATGTTTAACATATCTATAGGTAGGGTATTTATGTTTTTTACTAGAATCCCTGACTCAAACGCAAAAAAATTTTTCACCATTAATCTGGCAGCTATGATACGCTGGTGATGCCTTTCTCGATCGCGCTTTTTTCACAGTGACGGATCCGATCGACGGGTCGTAACCACTTTTAACCTATTTTAGGGACCGACATCATTGAAGATTACCTAATGCATCAGCTACTTTGTGAGGTTAGGAGCGTAGGACTGGTTCTGCTAATGGCATCATAGCAGCTTAGGCAAGCTTTTCACCGACAAACGATGCGCTATAGGAGTACCAGTGCTGATTTAATGCGATATTCAATACATCAGTATCATCAGAACTGAGCATTTTAGACAGCTATGTCCTATAAATTCGTGTACAGTGCAACAAATCTGTTAAAATGGTCTAAAATAACTGTTTTTGAGTGTGGGGTCTCAGTAAAAATTCATCGTGTCGTAATTAGAAAACGCTAGCGCATGCAGCTGTCACGATTTGTTTAGAATTGTGACGTCATCTGCTCCGGTTCTTTGGTTGAAGTATGTGTATGTTCGTCAGTACGTAGTTTTATCACTGTTTGTTATCATACCATATCGGGTCCTGCCACACCGATTATTTTCCAGCACCGAAGCCAAACTTTTACATTTTTTTATTAATCAATTGCTGCACGGCAGGTAGACGCCGCCCACCTATTGATTTAGAAGTTCATTTACTGCACAAGGTGCCAGGATGGCTTTAATTATTTTACTAAAATTTTATCTGCATTCACGTTATCCATTGCTATAAGAATAAAATCCCTCGTTTGAGTGAGGTTTCTTTAGTCAATACCCATTTTTTGTGCAGTCGAAATTAGAAAAAAAAATGGAATTGTCGAAACTTTTGATTTAATCGAAATTTACATAGCTGACAAAATTCATATCATCTATATACAGGTGAAATTTCACGTCAATTCCTGAAGTATAAATAAATTATATACTATAACCTTACCATTTCGTTCACTATTTTGGGCATTGGCAGAATTCTAGTTTGGCCAAAGATTTTTTGCGCTCTAATGACACGAGGCTTGACTTGTCCGAAACTACAGACAGGTGCGTTGGCTTCGACCCGTTGAATTGAGTTTCGAGCATGGACTCCTATAGTCAATAATGGTCAATAATTTCAGAAATTCAATCTTCATCATTAAAATAAAGTTATCAACTGGCACAAAGTTTCCGGGTTGCTTATAGCTCTAGCAACACGATCCAAAGAGACGAAGACGAAACTCAAGTCTGACGTTTCCCGCTGGTTAAGCCTCGAAAGCGTGGGCGCCCTACCTTACCTCTGTATTTTTTCAGGTGCCGTCCAAACTGTGAGCTGGAAGGTAATGCAGCACTAGTTTCAATATTTTATATCGCCTTCCCTAAATAAATTTTCTTTGGAGATCCTAATATTTTGAATTCCCAGCCAAGCGTTGAACTCGGTGACGGGTATGGACGCAAAAATTGGCCGCTGTGAAGAACAGGTTTGTTATTCAAATTAGATTAAGAATTTGAAAATTCGAAGCTGATCGCGCAGTTGTCTCGTAAATATGTCTGGTTTTCCACGCAATTGTCTTGTTGTCAGGAAAATTAGAATTGCGCTAACGAAAATTTCCCTTTGGTCCCGAGTTGGTTCTTTGTGGCGAAAGTAACATTCTGGGTTGCTACCTTCATTTCGTAGGACTAGTAAGTTCAAGTTTGAGTTGCAAAATTTCACTTTAACAAAGAATTGTGGAAACTAGAATTTTGGTTCAGAAAATGTGCCAAATCGCGAAAATTTTATTTTTAGGGTTTGGAAAATTAATTTTGATGGAAAAATTAGGAGTTTGTTCCGAGATTTAGTTTCTTGCTTGACTGACTGAAATGAAGGTGATCACGATGTACAAATTTTTATTTGGTTAGAATTTTAGTAGGAAGACCTTTAACACGTCGAAAAATCCATTTAAAATTATTTCCAACGAAAATTAGATTTTTATCGTGAAGATGAAAACTTGTTTGTAAATATTAAATCTATGGTCGAGAATATCAAATATCTGATTAGGAGTTATTTCATCGCAAAAGTTCTGTATTTTGTCACGAAAATTAGGTGCTTCTGCGGCAAAAATAAAATTCTTGGGTTGCAAAAATTAGATTCTTGAACCGCGATTATAAGATTTTTGTCGCGAAAGTTAGTTTCGTCGTGAGAATTAATTTTGTCGCGAAAGTTGGATTTTTTTTCTCGCAAAAAAAATGGAAAAAAGTCAACACAGTAATATCAAGAGATTTAGATTCTGTGAAAATGAGATTCATTGGGCACAAGAATAAAATTTCGCTGCGAAATTTAGATATTTAGGTCTCGAAAATTAGATTTTTTCGCCATGAAAATTAATTTTTTCGCCACGAAAATTAATTTTTTCGCCACGAAAATTAGATTCTTGAATCGCGAGTATTGGATATTTGTCGCGAAAATTAATTCTTCTGTCCCAAGAATTGGAAAAATCTTCAACATAAGGAATAATTTCACGAAAATTAGTGTTTTTTTTATGAAAATTAGATTGGTCGTGAAGAGCAAATACTTTGTGAAAATTAACTTCTTTGACGCGAAAATTAGATTCTTTCGACGCGAAAATGAGTTTCTTTTGTCACGAATACTAGACGAATATGGCTCGGGGGGAAGGCCAAATTCACAATGCATGGTGTCTACTGAAGATTGCTAGGAAATTTTTATGACTTTTTATGACTTTTCAGGATAAATATTTATGACTTTTTTATGACCTTATATTATACGGCATATCCAAAAAAATACGATTTCATCAANAATTATTTGAACATTGGGACTGTCATTGAAAGTGACTAAAAAGTGACTAATTGGATTTAGGAAAGATATATATACATATGTTAATTAGCTTGTACTCATTGTTTCCTGAATTAGCTTGTATGCATTGTTTCCTAACAATAAATGGCTATTCATTGTGCTTTTTCGATTGCACTTAATGTGGATGACTAACATAAAGCCTTGATAAACGGCCAAAAAATACGAAAATACTGTAAAACGAGTATAAAAATCTCAAACGAGGTTTCTCTAATACTTTTTCTTATTGTTTTTTCTTGGGTCGGGATGCACAAAACTTCACTAAGTAGATATTTGCTCGCAAATTTTCCTTCAGCGTGTGTGCATCCCGGCACCGGTCCTGCCTATAATGCATATAACGCAGTGTTATATCTAAAAGTTATTCGAATTTTCCAACTGCATTAACAGCTCTGAAACGGCTCTCCATCGATCAATCAGCGGCCGCTCAGTTGATCGGCTAATCTGAAGTTGTGTTAATGTGGACGGCTGCTTAAGATTGTGATGTGTGCTTGTCTAATAATTTTTAATTTATTGTTGCTTTATGAGTTTATCAATTTATAATCACCTGATGATCTTGATATTTAACATATCTATAGGTAGGGTATCTATGTTTTTTACTAGAATCCCCGACTCAATCGCAAAATTTTTTTTTTTCACTATTGATCTGGCAGCTATGATACGCTGGTGATATCACGCCTCTCTCGATCGCGCTTTTTTCACAGTGACGGGTCCGATCGACGCGTCGTAACCACTTTTAACCTATTTTAGGGACCGACATCATTGAAGATTACCTAATGCATCAGCTACTTTTTGAGGTTAGGAGGGTAGGACTGGTTCTGCTAATAGCATCATCGCAGCTTAGGCAAGCATTTCACAGACAAACGATGCGCTATAGGAGTACCAGTGCTGATTTAATGCGATATTCAATACATCAGTATCATCAGAACTGAGCATTTTAGACAGCTATGTCCTATAAATTCTTGTACAGTGCAACAAATCTGTTAAAATGGTCTAAAATACTGTTTTTGTGCGTGGGGTCTCAGTAAAAATACATCGTGTCGTAATTAGAAAACGCTAGCGCATGCAGCTGTCAAGATTTGTTTAGAATTGTGACGTCATCTGCTCCGGTTCTTTGGTTCAAGTATGTGTATGTTCGTCAGTACGTAGTTTTATCACTGTTTGTCATCATACCAAATCGGGTCCTGCCACACCGATTATTTTCCAGCACCGAAGCCAAACTTTTTAATTTTTTTTTTTTATTTATCAATTGCTGCACTGCAGGTAGACGCTGCCCACCTACTGATTTAGAAGTTCATTTACATCACAAGGTGCCAGGATGGCTTTAATTATTTTACTAAAATTTTATCTGCATTTACATTATCCATTGCTATAAGAATAAAATCCCTCGTTTGAGTGAGGTTTCTTTAGTCAATACCCATTTTTTGTGCAGTCGAAATTAGAAAAAAAAAAAAAGGAATTGCCGAAACATTTGATTTAATCGAAATTTACATAGCTGACAAAATTCATATCAGCTATATACAGGTGAAATTTCACGTCGATTCCTGAAGTATAAATAAATTATATACTATTATAACCTTACCATTTCGTTCACTATTTTGGGCATTGGCAGAATTCTAGTTTGGCCAAAGATTTTTTGCGCTCTAATGACACGAGGCTTGACTTATCCGAAACTACAGACAGGTGCGTTGGCTTCGACCCGTTGAGTTGAGTTTCGAGCATGGACTCCTAGTCAATAATCCTCTATATTTTCAGAAATTCAATCTTCATCACTAAATTAAGGTTATCAGCTGGCACAAAGTTACCGGGTTGCTTATAGCTCTAGCAACACGATCCAAAGGGACGAAGACGAAACTCCCGTCTGACGTTTCCCGCTGGTTAAGCCTCGAAAGCTTCGGCGCCCAATAGAACGCGCCCTAACTTACCTCTGTATTTTCTTCCAGGTGCCGTCCAAACTGTGAGCTGGAAGGTAATGCAGCACTAGTTTCAATATTTTATATCGCCTTCCAAATAAATTTTCTTTGGAGATCCTAATATTTTGAATTCCCAGCCAAACGTTGAACTCTGTGTCGGGTATGGACGCAAAAATTGGCCGCTGTGAAGAACAGGTTTGTTACTCAAATTAGATTTAGAATTTGAAAATTCGAAGCTGATCGCCCAGTTGTCTCGTAAATATGTCTGGTTTTCCACGCAATTGTCTTGTCAGGAAAATTAGAATTGCGCTAACGAAAATTTCCCTTTGGTCCCGAGTTGGTTCTTTGTGGCGAAAGTAACATTCTGGGTTGCTACCTTCATTTCGTAGGACTAGTAAGTTAAAGTTTCAGTTGCAAAATTTCACTTTAACAAAGAATTGTGGAAACTAGATTTTTGGTTCAGAAAATGTGCCAAATCGCAAAAATTTTATTTTTAGGGTTTGGAAAATTAATTTTAGTGGAAAAATTAGGAGTTGGTTCCGAGATTTAGTTTCTTGCTTGACTGAAATGAAGGTGATCACGATGTACAAATTTTTAGTCGGTTAGAATTTTAGTAGGAAGACCTTTAATACGTCGAAAAATCCATTTAAAATTATTTCCAACGAAAATTAGATTTTTATCGTGAAGATGAAAACTTGTTTGTAAATATTAATTCTATGACCGAGAATATCAAATATCTGATTAGGAGTTATTTCATCGCAAAAATTCTGTATTTTGTCACGAAAATTAGGTGCTTCTGTCGCAAAAATAAAATTCTTGGGTTGCAAAAATTAGATTCTTGAACCGCGATTATAAGATTTTTGTCGTGAAAGTTTCGTCGTGAGAATTAATTTTGTCGCGAAAATTGGATTTTTTTTCTCGCGATTACTAGGTAGCTTATCGCGAAAATTCGAATTTTTCTTTCGCAAAAAAAAAACATGGAAAAAAGTCAACACAGTAATAATATCAACAGATTTAGATTCTGTGAAAATGAGATTCATTAGGCGCAATACAATTTCGCTGCGAAATTTGAATATTTAGGTCCCGAAAATTAGATTTTTTCGCCACGAAAATTAGATTCTTGAATCGCGAGTATTGGATATTTGTCGCAAAAATTAATTATTCTGTCCCAAGAATTGGAAAAATCTTCAACATAAGGAATAATTTCACGAAAATTAGTTTTTTTTCATGAATATTAGATTGGTCGTGAAGAGCAAATACTTTGTTGTGAAAATTAACTTCTTTGACACGAAAATTAGATTCTTTCGACGCGAAAATGAGATTCTTTTGTCACGAATACTAGACGAATATGGCTCGGGGGGAAGGCCAAATTCATAATGATAACCCCACAAAGTGAACACCGTCCACTGCCCTGCTGAAACTCCTTGAGTATTTTGATTCCTGGTCCCTTTTTCCGTGAGCGAATATTTTCCCCCCGATGTCTCCAGATTGCTAGACACCCTAATTTCTGTTGCGAAAATTTGATTCGTTGCGGTAATTAAGTTCTGTCGTGGCACAAACTAGCTATTTGGTCGCGTAAGTTAGATTTTCTCTTCGCAAAATTAGATTCTCTCGTTGCGAAAATTAGATTCTCTCGTTGCGAAAATTAGATTCTCTCGTTGCGAAAATTAGATTCTCTCGTTGCGAAAATTAGATTCTCTCCGCGAATGTTACATTTTTTGTCGCAAAAATTAGATTCTTTCGTCGCGAAAATAAGATTTTTCATCGCAAAAATAAGATATTTCGTCGCGAAAATTAGATTTATTGTCGCGAAAATTAGATTTTTTCGTCGCGAAAATTAGATTCTCTCTTCGCGAATATTAGATTTTTGGTCACAAAAATTAGATTCTTTCGTCGCAAAAATAAGATTTTTCATCGCATAAAAATAAGATATTTCGTCGCGAAAATTAAATTTTTTCGTCGCGAAAATTAGATTCTCTCTTCGCGAATGTTAGATTTTTGGTCGCAAAAATTAGATTCTTTCGTTGCGAAAATTAGATTCTTTCGTCGCGAAAATAAGATATTTCGTCGCAAAAATAAGATATTTCGTCGCAAAAATAAGATATTTCGTCGCGAAAATTAGATTCTTTCGTCGCGAAAATTAGATTCTTTCGTCGCGAAAATTAGATTCTTTCGTCGCGAAAATTAGATTCTTTCGTCGCGAAAATAAGATATTTCGTCGCGAAAATTAAATTCTTTAGACGCGAAAATTTCATTATTTCGTCGCAAAAATTAGATCTTTGATCACGAAAACATTTCGTCGCGAAAATTCATATTTTTGTCATAAAAATTATATGCTTTCGTCGAGAAACCTGTAACTTTCGTCGCGAAAATTGGATCTTTGGTGGCGAAAATTCGATTGAACGTGTTTTCCGAGGTTTTTTTTCAGAGAGTTTGAAGGTGATAAACACAAGAGATTAACATTTTCCGATATAATTAATGGATACTCTGCACTGTACACTAAAAAAAGTCTAAACCTTGGGTTCACTAATCTACTGTGGAAAGACAGACACAAGTTCAACTTTCAGTAATA
>LQNS02278083.1:13931703-13943559 GCA_001587735.2 Parhyale hawaiensis | reverse complement strand
AGTTAGTTTCACATTAACACTTATGTACAGAGATAATAAATACGTAGGTATATAAGTGATGACAACGATCAGAAAACGCCTGAGAGCTAGAGAAAATTTTTGTAATGGAACAGTACAATGCCACCGCTTACCGGTAACGAATCAATCAAACAATTTTTTAGCGTTAAAAAAAGGCACCCCAAAATATGCAATTTTTCACGGCTCCCAAATGTTGAGAAATTGCCATGGATAACCCAGCACATCCATACAGTTAAATGAGGAACTTAGCCTACCTGATGCGACTCTGGAAAGACATTATCGAGGAAAGTAAAAAAAAAAAAAAAAAAAAAAATGGTGAATCAACCCGCAACATACGATGCTGGTTTGATAACTACGATATTTACTAATACATGTTCCACCAGCATAATCTAGAAACCAATTTAACAAAGATATTCAGGGCCGTGCAAGGTAGAAAGTGCCAACAGAGAACAAAGGAAAACAACCTGTAATTCAGCAGTGAACGTACTCTAGCTCTTCAGATGGACCCATCGGCAGTTTATTTCGTAGTGAGGCTCCATCTACAAAGATGATTTATTTCACGGACTTATGGTATCGGGGCACACCCGCAGAACTCCACAACCAACCGAGCGAAACACGCCCTATTACAGGCAAGGTTTCACGGTCATTCTGTCAACACTAACGGAAGCTTTTACTTTCTGAACTGTTCCTCTTACGGTACTGATTACCTTTACCGAATTTAAAAAAAAAAATGGTAAAATTTGAATCAACTAGCCGACAAACAGAAACAATTCACGTTGCCAAGCAACGAATCGTGCAAGTGTCAAGCACCACAATTAACACTGAATATCAGGCCTTCGTAAAGGCTTAGAAGTACTTTCATATTAATAGTCCACTTGACAAATGTTGCGACTCTCAAACAACCTTTATAACAAATTCTCGAAAAGGAGACACTCTAAGAGCAAACAGTGTCAACAAAAAAATTATTTAGTGACATCGATATTGTCTACATGTAAAATAAAAACAAAGTGGACATAGAACGATAGCTGCCCAAACACCTGAGAGAGCCCAACATGATGGGAAAATCCTCAACGAAGCATAATAAGATCGGTAATAAAATAATTACACTTAATACGACACTGTAGTATATTGCTTATACGATAAAACAAGTCTATAATTCCAACCCAATACAGACTGCGGCTTTCATGATACTCCAGTTTTTTATGTGGCCCTTGGACTCATAGCTGGTAGTGCGTAACGAAGTATAACAATACAAAAAAAGTCACAATGAAACTAAATTTACATCAGAACTGTGAAAAACTCAACATATCATCAGAACAGAAGGCAAGCCGCTGCTTGCATAGCAGTACTTGACAATTTTCAAGCGTCTAACCATTGCCTGTTCTTGACTCTGTAACGAGGAAATCTTCCGTTTTAAATCTCCGCCAAGGGTAAAGTAACACCTGCAGAACCGACATGGAGTGTAAAAGGTAAATCTCCATCCCAAACCTGTCACGGGCCGCATAATAAGTACGCTTACTGTACCTGCCACCGACTTCAACTGACAAGAGACAGAGACACGGGCAAGCATTACATTACTCAAAAGAGTGTAGTAGTAGTAGTAGGTAGGTATTAGTTGCTTGGGAGATTAACCTCGCAGAGGCAATACGGCGATTGAAGAGTGAAAGCTCAGTAACAACGTGAATTATATTTCATGAAAAACACGACATATTATTGTGGGACGATGACTGTATGCGAATGAAAGACTCATACGACAGCTAAATGCGCAAAGGAAGCTGAAGGCGGAAAGGTGTTTAAAACTGGGACTAGCCTACGAAATTATTTCACAATGCACAATGTTGTTAGTCCACCAAACAAGTTTCTCAAAAAAATTATGAGTAAGAACGTCAAGAACACCATCTCTATTAACGCGAGGGGGATTCAAAACTCGTTTAGAAAGCGAGTAAAATGGTTTCCTCTGATCCAGTAACCAAGATTTATATATGTAGCTCTTCTAGAAGATTGTCTTCACGGATTTTTCTACGAGCTTTCTCGTTTACATATACGTTTAATAGGTTATTTACTCGTTTGGTTGTGGCACAAGACGATTGGCACCTAATCATTTGGTAATTGGTTGCAAGTGTGCTGAGTGACAACTGTGTTACATTTTGATGATAAGGAAATTAAAGCTGATGCTGAATAACCAACTCAATGAGTTGAAATTGAGGGTGTATACGCGAGTGTGTGTGTGGACTCTAGAGCTAAATTGTGCGTTCTGCTCAGGGAACTCTATGCCTTTCCGACTTATCGAGCGAGATTGGACTGTACTGCAGTTTTCCGAGAGGACGATGCTACATTACTTTGGTCAACAGCACTAGAGGGCAATGAATATGTTCGTTAGCTATATTATCAATAACGTATTATTGTCATCAATTTCTAATCAGAACCGCACCATATGACGGACTGTACAGGCTATTATATTTAGACTGAGTTCGACATTGTTGGTTCCGTAGGGCCTAATGACGCAGTGAGTGGAATTATCTATAGATTTTATAGTTCTCCTCGCACAGGAGCTGCTAAATGAGAAAATATGTGAAGTTTTTCTGTGATTACATTCAGTATATACTACATGTTAGTTACATAGTCCACTGTACCGAAAAATTATCATCTTATCACCGCTGGCATGGTTTTTCTCAGAAAAATTTATGGTAAAATAACTGTCGGCAATATTATTTTAATGATGACTGTAGTTTTGAGGCTTGTGCGGAACATTAACGTATAACCAACTTGCAGTTTAATAGAGATTATCATGCGAAACAATTCGCGCGGTTTACCATATGGATTGTGTATATCGAGCAAAAGAATTTATCCCTGAGTGGTTTCACTTCGAAGAAGGTGTTAACAGAAAAGTCAATTGAACTGCAATTAAAAAGACGACGGGGATACTACCACAAGGCCTCTAGATAGTCTCCCAATCTGATGACGCTTAACTAGGTAAAACAGACTAATTTCAATCCGCAACAAGAGGTAAAAAACCAAGGTCATTTCCTCTCAGGAAGCGAGAGTCGTCCGAGTAAAACTTGGAGAACTAAAAAGAGTAAAACGATTACGGTCGATACTCATTTTATTCTACCACTAGTGTGTCCGCGCTGTCATAAAATGACAGCGAATAATTTGTGTTTATCATTCTTCATTAACCATGCTTTCATTCATACAATTGCCAACTTTTAAGATCATCCAGATGAGGGTTCACGACATCCTAATTACGGAGTATCAACACTTATTTTCTGATATGAAAATAATTCATTACTTTAGCAGTCAGTTCAGCAACACCAAAAGAATTGATTCGATTTGGTATCATAGATACCCTAATGTGTCATATTTGTCCGATAGGTTTTTGGTTATTGAAAGCTGTTCTGTCGACAATTGCATCAAAGTTGGAAGATTAGCTGATGCAACAAAATCATCCGTGGGAAGAAATTGCGAATCAAGATGCATGAGAGTGCCAATGGACGCTTCAGATACCTTCAATGCTGAGATTTCAACTTCGGCAATGCAAGAAGTGCATTTAGACTTGAGGCCGCCCAATGCTTTGCCATAGATTCGCTGTATGGAGAAGGTAATACTCGCATGAATTAGACTAAGCCTGCGATATCTTCATTTTCGAATTTCAACTGTTCCTAATTAAGATAAGTTTGCCATCTTCAGCAACCCGGCCTATTTTCTACTATCAGTTTTCGATGGAGCTTGAGAGGACGACCAGAGCCTCCAACCTGGGCTATTTTCGCCTACCTGTTGGATAAACCGATAAATACACATAGGTCTTTATTATATTGTAGATTGAATTTACTATGCCTGTTAAAAAGTCCGTTCGTCCAGGAATAATTCTCGCGGTGGAGTCAAAGTAAAAAAAAAAAAAAACAGACTAATGCTCATAGGAACAGCAAGTTGGGAAAGTAGACCAAGAAGAGAAAATAGCATTATCAGTTATCACTGGAATATGAAAATTCAAGGAAGTGAAGTGGGCACGAATGAAAGACGTCCTGGAGACTTGGCCAAGATAACCTGTGGGTTTCCCTGGGAGCGCAAGACGGCATTTTCGAAGCGTAACCCGATTGCACATAAGCTCGTGAAGGATCCGAGACAAGTTATTGCAGTTCGCATAAATTACGAAGCTCATAGCCAAAAGTCATGAATTAGGCTGTCCGAGAGAAATAATGCGTTTCTAACAGCCGTTGGCAGGGTAGAAAATGCGAAATATCTGAGATTCTCGGAAAAAGTTTCAGTGACCATAACTACAACTTAACGTAGTTGAACATCCCGGCAAAGTAACGTAGGTTTTGGGAACTTGAACTTACTCAACGTTCAAGGAAATATTCAAAACTTCATTACTTGCACTCGCTAGAGTGCAACAAAATCTGCAGCGACGAAAGAGAATTTAGTAATTTTTTTTTTTTTTGACAAGTTTACAATGTAGCTACAAGCCTTAACGTACGTAACTGTGGCCCAAGGCAACATAATAAGAAGATATGTAAAGAACGTTTTGCAGTTTCTGCTCTCGTGGGCACTGGCTCTCAGGAACGCATTACCTCGTAATATCCTCTCTTCCCAATTTGAGAACACTGTTCAAGGATCAGCTCTCACTTGAAAAAATGCCCAAACCAAACATCACTCACCGTACAGCCAGCCATAGTTGCCATTTCAATGTACACTCCAAAACCAAATCACAAATAATTCACAAACTAATTTTCGAAAATAAACCAAGATACAATACACAACAGAAAATTTGACTCGAAAACAAATAATGAGAATACTCGTAGTACAGAAGTGCAAAGAGTAGAAGATATCCGAAAAGAAATTTTAAAATGTACAAATTGAACGAACACATGCTTAATATAAGTAAGTACTATAATATCAATAAAGAGTAAAAACGTCAGCGCCTCATTATAAGTTCCATTTCTACCACTGCATGCAAATATTCGATAGTAGTCATGCAGAATATGTACGTGATATTATATCAACTAACATTTTAGGGTTAAAGACTGTACCAGAGATGAACCCCACAGAGAGAGAGAGTCACTAGTAGCTCGGCTCCTTCAATAGCCAGTAAAGGAAGAACTATCTTCTACGTCATCACATCTGGATGTTCAAGGATACATACCAACGGTACAGAGTAATGTCGCATGCATCGAATGCAATGTTACTTAGGCCTCCATGGCCACTACAAGCACCATCCCAAGTGGCACCAGAGACACGCGGTATGTTAAACTGAAAGGAAATATTGAGAACAAAAACATGAAATTGGGAAAGATGAGGCGAAACAAAGACAGTCAGTATGAGTACATAAGGAAGGGAAGCAAAATGGACATAACTTCAGTCGTATCACTGCGCTCACATTTCGCCACGGGACCCGAGCGAGCACTCACTTGCAGATCCCAAAATCCATCACAGTTCATACCTGAGAATTACTTCCATAACCAAACAGAACAATTGGACACGAAACTGTAATAACACAAGACTAACAGCCAGCCACATATCGGTCACCACGATGGCGCTCAGCAGCGCAATAAAAGTAACATAAAAAAAAAAATTAAATAAGAGGTACAGGAGTTCATAGCGCGGTAACAGCAAGTTAGGAAAAAGAATGCATAAGGGAAGCGATGGAAAAAAGCAAGGAGCTATAAGGGGAAGGAAACAAAGTTGTCAAAAGACCATGCTTACGAAACTCTGTAGGAATGAACCTACCCTGAGGTTGCCACTCCACACAACATAGGAAGAAAAAAGAACAGATAGATTTTCAGGAGTAACGCATCACCTATGCACGGAGGGTTCCCAGACTAGATTAACGTCAAGTCGAGAAGCAAAGAACAAAAGAAATGATAGTTACCTAGAGGGTGAAAATGGAAGGAAGAAAGGAAGCAGCATGAGGCACGTAAGCAAAATGTCTCGATAACCCAGTCAGGCCTAGTTATACGGCTTTGAATACATTGTTCATCAATGGACAATAGGATGACCCACTATGACAGACGCTAAGAAGACGTTTCGCAACACTCTTCGTCCACTAAAAACCATTAAAATAAAAATAAATAATGCAACACAAAATTCATTTACATCGAAATTAATGGGAGCTTCACACTCCACAGATCGTACATAGACGAAAAGAGAGAAATCTTCAACACTTAATATTTGTAGTTTTTAACTGAATTTACTGACTAACCATACATACTGTTAATTAAATTAGGTACTAAAATGCAATTATGTGACAGACTATTAACTATAATAATTCATCAGTGGCTTAGGAAGCGGTGTCACAATCGGAGCTCAGTTGTCACAATACGGAGCCCAGTTGTGATACATTCTGCGATCTCGGCCGAGCATCGCTACCCAACAATCAAGAGGTGTCGCAGGAAGTGCACGACGAAGTACTTTAAGCCTCCGTCTCTACTACGAAGGCAATAGTAGTAAGAAGCACAGGACATAACAGTGTGTCGACAAGACGTGGAACCTATGCATGAGGGTATTTTCACTCAGGAGCAACGAGCATGGGAACCAACAAACTCGGAAAAGATGAGGACCTCATCTACCGTTCAAATTATTTTATTTATATTCACATTCTTTCACATTATCTGATGAATGAGGAGTGTCTAGTTAAATGGTTTGTATATAAATTATTTGCCTGGCCCGAAGTGTTTAAAAGAGCTTTACTAGCCAGAATTTACTACAGGCCTACCTGCATTTGCTAGAGGAAGGAATATAAAATGTATAGACTCTGAGGATTCTTATTGGCATCTTAGGATTCATTAACACAAAACTATTGGGTGAAGCGTTTCAGTATTAAGTAATGAGTGGGTAACTAATTTAAACCGCAAATCTTCGTCAGTGGCACCTAAACATTTAAGCACATAACGAAAGGGCTCAAATCGACAGTTGATATCCATAAGCGAACTACGGAGTGAACGATTATAGCAATAAATGCTAGATAATTTTTAAAACAGTAAATCTTTGGCAGTTGCAACCGGAGTAGGTATCTCATCTGAAGAAGCATTCATTTATACCACTACACGTCGCTCAAAAATAGAAATTTTACAGAAATAAAAGGTAGATATTTCCAGTTGAAATCTACGTCCTAAACATTGAGAAGGCAGGCGGCGAGATGACTTCAAGTCTCTGTATAAGCAGCCTTACAAAACAATTTACAATTTATAAATCGTCCGAATCGGAAATATAACAAATTGAATTTTTGGTGATTTTTTTGCAATTTCGCTAACATTATCATTGATTCTGTCAGATGCAGTTCCCAAATGTTACACAATGAAGATAAATACGTAATGTAACAGGTTTTCGCGCTTACTAAAACCATTGAATATAGACAGGCAAGAGGATAGAACACTCTCTTTGTGTTTACTGAGTGCAAGTGCACGACGGTAGACGTAATTCCATATAAAGGGCATGAGAACTTTCCATTCAGCACATACAGTAATAAATACACAGCAACACGAACTCACTATACAAGAGAAACAGTAACCTTAAAGCTAAAATCTTAATAGGTATACCTCTGTTGGTGTTGATATTGACACGATAAATTAATTGGGCTCTAATTTTCATTTCTATCTTCTTTGCCACAAAACTTGCAGGTTAATGCGACAGGTGGAAAGCTGCTGCTGATGAATACTTATATATCGTGGCTCAGTCCCACGACTCGTTCATGAAGTGGAGAAAATTATTTTTATACAGTACTTTTTCCTATATTACCGACAATGCGAACGGTTTCATGAAAATATATCAATTTTAGTCAATGGTAAGTAGGAAACTGTAATTCCATCCAGATACAGACAGCTGCTGAAATATCAAAAGTTACATCGTATGGACTCACCTGTCGCCCTCGAGAAATTTAGCACTGATGAACTCAATGTTTAGCTAGCTACTTGGAGTTCAAGAGCAAAGTTTGTATTGATTGGTCGAGGTAAAATTTCTCGGGTGCCTATTCAATTCATTGTGGCTTACAATAACTTGTGATTCGACTAACGACAGTGCAGTAAATAAGTGGTCTATAAGTTACCGAGTTAATAAATAGGAAGCCAAGAAGCCCACGCTATAACGGATTACGGGGCAGGAAGTGCAGTCCAATGCAGAGCAAAGCTCAACGAGTAGTAATAGTAATCTGGTTTCAGTATCAAGCTCTACAAAGCTCAGTCCTGAGGAAGATCAATCTTGACCAAGTTCGAAAGAAATTTGAACTCAAGTGCGTTTAGAGGATTGGTCACACTTGACCAAGTTCTATAAACTATTCAATTTTCATCATGTTCTCCAAAACGATTCCGTTTCGACCATGCTGAAAAGTGGTTCAATCTTGACCATGCGCAAAGGTAGTTCCATAATGACCATGATCAAAGGTAGTTCCAAATTGACCACGCTCAAAAGTTCATTCAACATTGCCCAAGAACCTCTACACGGTTATTTGATCACTTGGGAGGTAGGTCCAGGCTAGGGATAAGCCACAACCAGTAAATAACTCGAACTTCTTCAAACTTTTCACTCATATTCATTCTCGTCCTCCTCCTCCTCGTCCATCCCTTCCTCTTCCAAGTCTTCATCTTCTGCAGCTTCTTGCATAGATTCTCCTTCTTCCTCATCTACATCATCTTCATCAGATTCAGCATTATCGTCATCATTATCGGCATTTTCGTCATCAATATCAACATTATCGTCATCATTATCAACATCATCATTATCATCATCACCACCATCATCAATTGGCTCAGCTGGTGCATCACCTTCATCTTCTTCTCCCATCTCATCATGTTGATCAAGCTCTTTGGTCGCATGAGACTCAGATTCACCACTGTTGTCATCGTCAGAAGCTTGTTTAGCTTTTGTAATCGAATTCTCAGGCAGTGCCATGGCTGCTGAAGCTGCCGCCGCTGCCTTGGACTTGGCAGCACTGCAAAGATTTAAAGTTAATTGAAATCTATGCTCCAGATACACTGAGAGGAAAACTACTAAAAATTTGGAATTTCGAAAACTATTACCCTGTACCCGGCAGCTGAAAACTTACCTCGTAGGAAGAGCATTATGGAAGCAACAATACATGGTCCTTTGTACGGTAAAGGATAAATCCAGCAGTTAGTCCTAGAATAGGCCTACTCGCGTTGTGCAAATGTGCAAAATAAAGTTTCCAAACTCATTAGTGTATAGCTAAGTAACAGTAGTAGTACAAGAAAGCTTAAGCCTTCCTAGGTAAGTACTAAGCTCTTCTAGCTTCTAGGAGAGGAAAAGGAAGGGACATATAGCGTAGGAGCGGGCGAGTGATCGCAAAATCGCGCAAGTCGCAATAGCACTAACACTATCGTAGTTGCAGAATCGAGCTTTCTTGTGCAAGACGGCACTAACATGAACTAACTGTCCTATAAATATTTTGGGGCTCACGCAACTGCAGAAAAATTTATAAAGGAAAAATGTGCGATCACTTAGAGACTGAAAATCGGGCGAGTGATCACACTAAAGTGGGCGAGTGATCGCACCATCACTTTTCCAAAAACTAGAAGAGCTAGCCTAAATCTGAATACACCATTGGAAACAGCAGGTCTTTAAACCTTAAAACCCATGTAATCATATCGTAGTTCTTGCTTTTGGAATGTTTGCCATATCTCCCAATAAAAGCTAAATTTCTAGAGGTCGAAAAATATTACCGCGAACTTTGATGTTACAGCGAAACTAAATAATGTAGCTGCCTGAAAATTTGCACGAGGTTGAGAAAATACTTGTATTTGATGCTCCTACAAGCATAATGATGTACATGCAGTTTTTTCCGCAAGTGCGATCAGTCGTCCGCCATCTTCACTGTTGGGCGCACGACTGATCGCACTTGCGAGAAAAACTAATAAAAAAGCAACTGCATGTACATCAATGCGGTATGCTTGTCGGAGTATCAAATACAAGTATTTTCTCAACTTCGTGCAAATTTTCAGGCTGGTACATCGCTTAGTTTCGCTGTAACATCAAAGTTCGCGGGATGACTATTTTTTGGTCTTGCAAAATCTTTCGACCTCTAAAAAGATAGCTTTTATTGGGAGATATGGCGAATATTCTAAAAGCAGGAACTACGATATGATTACATGGGTTCAAAGACCTGCCCTTTCCAATGGTGCGTTACGATTTTGGCTAGCTCTTCTCGTTTTTTAAAAAAATGGTGGGCGATCACTCGCCCGCGATCCAAGTGCGATCACTCGCCCGCCCTGAAGCTGATATGTTGATAGAAACGGGGAACCCATGCATGAAGGTGTTCCCACACAGGATCAACGAGCATGGGAACAGCAAGTCATGAAAGAAGAGGAAGAACAGAAAAAGTAGCTAATATAAGTAAGAGTATGAAATCGGAAGGAAGCACAGTGGGCACGAAAGACAGACACACTAACCTAACCCTATGACCCATCCTCTGCCCCCCGAGGGGCCAAGTAACAGCTGTAATAATCGGATAATATCAGCGTTTTCATGTTAAAATAATATACAACTATTTCTCGTATCCTGTCACCGTTTATTACTGTTATAAAAACTTATCATACAAACCGTTTTGCCGCTGGTAGCGTAATTGTGATACGTCCTACGAAGCTCACTATCGCCAATCATGATTTCATGTCATGAGGTAGAGGATTCGCAACATAGCTACAATATTTAAATTCTGTTGCACGATGAAACATCTTGTAGGAAACAACATAGAGGACCATTGTACATATGAATAGCAAGGTTCTCAGCATTTGAAGAAACTAAAATTCCATGATGGAAACGCAAAATTCCAGTATGAAAATAGATAAGGCTACCTATTTCCAACCCTGACAAGAGTCCAGAGTTAATTAATTACACTAGCTACAGAACTTAATATCCAGAAAGGTGCACTGATAACACTAATGTTTAATATGAATATAGGCAAGTAGCTATCACAAAGAAATGAAATAGCCGAGAGAATTGAATGTTCTTTCACAATGCTAATCTTACTGCAATGTACAATTTTCTCTATTGTAATTGATCAAGTAAACCTGTCGGCAAACATAGATAGTCAGGTAGCTAAATCTCACTACAAACATCACTCTGAAGGCGAGGAGTGCATTAGCACTTCAGTTTGTAATTGATCAAGTAAACCTGTCGGGCAAACATAGACAGTCAGGTAGCTAAATCTCACTACAAACATCACTCTGAAGGCGAGGAGTGCATTAGCACTTCAGTTTTTACACAATACTGATAACTTAATTAGGCCAAATTATGGTTTAAAAGGAGGAAAATTTCAGGAGGCAAGGAAGGGAACTCCCTTTTGGTCATTCAGTGTACCACAATCACATAAGTTCACTAAAAAGACATCAATGCCAAAGAACTTTTCTGTGTCAGAACATGACATGAAAGTGTCCATCATTGAACACCTATCAAATTCCGTGATTTGACCAAATTTGGCAAATTCTGTCTCAAATTCCATGACTTTTCTACGATTTCAAGCACTCTTCACTTTCCCTGATTTTTCCAGTACTTCCAGGTATGGCTGGGAACCCTGAATAGGGACAATGCATATCATAAAGTGCAGGTCAGACTCCATTCGCGGCGCTCCTCCAAAATATCAAAGCTTGTGGTGAAAAGAGAACAATAGTGCCGTAAGTGATCTGTCCGAGGGCGAACAGCACGCTCATTTGAAAGCACAAACATTTCAGCGCCTCAAGTTTCATAAAAGCTGCACTCCGAAAATAACACGAATTCGTCATTCATATTGCATTCCAGGCAAGATTGCAGAGTCGGCGAGTTCGAGGGGGAGAGGGCAAAGGAGAATCGGAGTTCGAGGGGGAGGGGGGGGGTGTCGTAGAGTTGGAGGAGTCGGAG
>LQNS02278083.1:13898313-13916047 GCA_001587735.2 Parhyale hawaiensis | reverse complement strand
AAGGTGTGATGCGACTTGAATACAATTGGGAAATTGTACTCCAGTTATCAAATCCTTGTCCCAAGCACACAGTATCCCTTCACCAAAGATGAACACAATAATATTATTTGGTACCAGTAAAACTCGGTAAAGGGAAGTGTGAAAATTCCTTAGGGTGCTTATGCCGCATCACTCTGAGTTACAGTAGAATCAGCTTCAGCTGATGGCCCGACGAGGTTAACTCCTCAGGTTAATATGTCTGACCTAGAGGCCAACTGTTCTTCAACACTGGGCTGTTCTCTACATTGGTAGGAGGGTCACCTGACGAAAGGCCTTCCTAAGGCCTTTACGTGTTAGCCATCGTCGGCTGGGAGACGGGGCTGTCACAACAAATTATATTTCTTGACTATATATGATCGAACACTACCGCATATGCGTCAACGATAAGGCATATTCTGTAACATTTAGGCATATGCGCCAACAATAGAGCATATGTAGTAACGCTAAAAGTGTTGCAGCATATGCAGTTATCCATTTTACCTAAAGTCACAACCCTAATCATCACTGACCACGCTAAATTCTATAGTTATAGAGCACAGGACAGCTGTTCTTCATAATTCGTAAGACAATCACCACACTTTCTTCAACCTAGCACATTTGGCAAAATGATTAATTTTACTACATGCCTAACCCTGAATACAAGTCTAACAATATAACAATTTCTTTCATGTGTCATATTATTCTTATTATATACTTTCCATAATGTAGAATATTTACATCTCCATAAAATACCCGAATATCCTACGCCACTTGCCCGAATCTCAGCACTCACCTGACCCCAGAGGAGGGGGGGGGGTTAGTTGACCACCCTGTCTTCCTACGTCTATGACCAACAGCAGGAAAGTCAGACACAAAGTAGGATATGATGTGAGCCAAATGGACACTGGCAGACAGGACTCAGAATCATCAAGCAGCCAACAGAACTAGAACTACCCTTTAAGCCACACTGAAGGGGATCTTTCAAAGCCCAGGAGCTATTTACATAACTTTGAGGTAGCATGCACTATGAAGCCACACAACAATATGCTCGACACATGGAAGGATTTGGTTAATGCCAGCACCAGTCCTGCTTATTGTATTTAAACTTCAATTTCAACCCCCTAGCAATCACTCTAGTATACCGAAGTCTGTGACTAGCGACTTACCGCAGTCGGTGACTAGCGACTTACCGCAGTCGGTGACTAGCGACTTACCGCAGTCGGTGACTAGCGACTTACCGCAGTCGGTGACTAGCGACTTACCGCAGTCGGTGACTAGCAACTTACCGCAGTCGGTGACTAGCAACTTACCGCAGTCGGTGACTAGCGACTTACCGCAGTCGGTGACTAACGAACGATTAACCTTAATCTGTGATTAACGATTTATCACAATCTGCAACTCATGACTTACTGCAGCCTGCGAGTCCCGGCCCGAAGATGGCTTGCCTTTTTCGCAGTCGCAGCACTTCCAGTCTTTCCTGCAAATGAGCACAATGTAAGACGGCAGATAAACCATGACAGCCGGGACTGGATTTCCAATAATTAGCCAGGGCCAGATTTAAAATATGAATTTAAACTCAAGTCTCATTATTGGTAGTGATACTTCGCCAAATTGCCGTGTGCAATCTTACGATACAACCAGAAACTCCTATCTGTTGATGCTTTCTCACTCCAGCAATTTGTGGAAAAAAAATCCCTTGTTTATTGGCTATCGTCGCTGATGATATGTAAGGTCCAATAAGCTCTCCAGACAAAATAATTATGTTACTAATAAGGTGTACGACCTCCACAAGCACGTATAATGGCAGAAGTTTGAATTCCATAGAAGTTTAGGTTACTTATTGATGAAAATAATTGACATCCAGGTTACATAATTTATTAGGTTTTTTTCTCAGTAAGACGTCTTCTGGATATTATAGTAGTAGTAGTAATAGTAGAGGTTTTACTAGCGCTTCGGTGGCACAATGCCCATATCGCGCCGAAATATTCCTGTGGTTATCCACAGGCTCGTGCGCCGCCAGGGCGTGAAGTATGTCTCATTTTACATTAATAGGAAGTATTAAGGAGGGACTTATATTAATTTTACATAAAGTATATGTATTTAGCAAACAAGGGGATAACGTCATAGTTGGTGGTATCTACCGTGATGGATTCATCACAGTTTATTGTGGAGGTCACATCTAATAAGGAAGGTCTCAAGGGCATCTCTGTTGAATTGGCCACGGGGCCCCTCAGCCAGCATTCCCCGGAGTATGGAGTCTGCATCCTGTCCATAAAGGTCCGGATAGCAGTCCCTTCGCTCCTTGGGGAAGGTAGGGCACTCGGCCATCAGATGTAAGACGGTGAGAGGTACGACGCAATCGTCAATAGGGCTGCGGGAGCCCCCTTTCGCAAATAGTCATGAGTAAGTCTCGTGTGCCCAATACGCAGGCGGCACAGTACAACGTCCATTCGACGGTCGTCGCTATTGGATGAGTGCCACTGTCGGACGGGTTCTTTGATTTTTCGTAATTTATTGTTTCTCTGGGCCAGCCACAGGGACTGCCATAATTCGCGCAGGTTTCGTTTGATTAGCGGGTAATAGTCTCGGCAGGGGACTGTACGGTTTGCCATAGGCAATTCCGTCAGGGCCACCTGCCTCGACACCTCATCAGCGAGCTCATTGCCCGCAACGTTGACATGGTCAGGCACCCACAGATACACACTGTCTTCCAGTGCGTTGCAATTGTTGTATCATGGTAACTATTCGGTTAATCGTATGCTCGGGTGGCCTGTACTACACTCAGTGAGTCGGAGTGTAGTACTTTTTGTCGCAAATGCTTAGTTTTCGAGATATTTGACTTCGAAGTTCCCACTGTTTTCCTATAGGACAAAAATGACCACACTCACACAGTGTAATGGGGAAACCTTTTTCTCATTACACTGTGCGTGTACGATTATTTATTTAAGCTAAGTTAAATTGAGGTTACTTAGGTAAAGTTAAACAAGTTTAGGTTCCAATGAGGTCGCCAGTTATATTTCCCATAGGAAAACAATGGGAACTTCTGCGTCAAATATCTTAAAAACCGAGCATTTGTGACGAAATGTGTACCGTATTCTTGGAAAAAGCCTTAAAATGCCTCAATTCACATAAGTCAACAAATTTGTAAACTTCTCAGGATGTCCTTAACTGCAAATTGACCAAAATACAGTTTGAATTTCGATCAAAAATCTCAAGATATTTTAGATATCAACAGTTTTTCCAGCAAGCAATGTAGTCTCAAGACGCTCTGGTCCGCTGGTCGATACAAAAATCGCTATTATTATATTCATAAGTTTGATTCTCTTTCCACAACAAAGGCGATATCACAGAGGATGAAACCAGGAACATACAGTTCGATGATAGACATGTGGAACCCACGCACGAGGGTGTTCCCCACAGGATAAAAGTGCATGGAAACAGCAAGCCGGGAAAGATGAAGAACATATAAAAGTAAGATCAATAAGATTATGAAAACAGAAGGAAGTGAACACGAAGACAGAAGTCCTGAAGGCCTAGCTAATGGCTAGGGTAGCCTTCAAGGTCCCCTTTAGGGAGTTGCTACCCAGAACAGGATGGACGAAACTAAACTTAACGTATGGTCCACCATGCCCTATGAGGGTCGAATATCCTTAGTTCTCAAGAAATACGTCACGGTGCACAAGTCTGTCAAATGTTCCTCCTGCCTATTTTTGCGGCTGAGGTCCCGAACAAAGGCTTATGAGGCCACGATATCTCAGATGAGTGTGATGATTCAAACTACTGTAGTTACACAAGGAGGCTTACTGACTGGAGAATAGCATGGGCATGGCCCTACGTTCTTGATATTAAAGCTTCCATATAACCTTCAAAGATACCATATGGGGCAGATCTAGGTACTTCAGGGTTTCATTAAAAAAAAAATAAAGAGATTAGGAAAACTAAAGATTACGGGATGTAGAAAGCAGAAGAAAATGCATGAAAGGTAGCTACACTAAGAAAGCCAAATAAATGCGCACCCATAAGGCAACAAATATTTTCGTGAATCATAATAACAGCCAAGATAACGAAGACCATCAAATTCAGGACTGAAGCAGACATTTGTTCTTATTTCTCTAAATATCAAATCTTTCTCTTTTTTTCATTTCTATTCTTTACACTGTATGTTTCGATATTTCTGTTCATTAAAATATTTTTATACAAATAGTGAAGGTTGCTTATCTCTACCAGAAAAGAACAGTCCTCAGAGGGCTTAGGATGGGTCATAGATAATAGTGTTGGGTTAGTTAGGTTCGCCCATCCTAAGTTATGGGGAGCAACGCCCTACGGGAACCCTGTAGATTACCTCAGCCTTACTCAGGCTTGCAAGATGTCTTTCCTTCGTGCCCACTTTGCTTCTAACCATTTTCATACTCTTATTGATGATGCTTCATTCTGTTGTTCCTCTTCTTGCTTTTCCCAAGCAGAGTGATCCCGTGTGGAAACACCCCCGTGCTAGATTCCACGTTTCTATTGATATACTTGCGTCGCTTCTTCCTTCCTCAACGAGATCGCGCTTGTAGTGGAAACTGAGCCTTAGTCTACTCAATAAAATAATAAAAATGTTTTGTTTTGAGAGGGAGGTATCATGGGAATTTCATTTAATTTTTTTTTTAGACATGAAAGGCAACGATAATTTCAGGAAGTTCATTATATTGGCACTAACTAATTTTTATAAGTTGCATAATAATCTAGAAGTGAAGCTCGTAATTTAACTTATTTTTCATGTCCAAAGCAATGGCAGATGTGCTGCAGTTGCAGTAGATAATTCATTGGCAAATGCTGCTTTCAGAAGACTGAGCTTAAAAAGCTCAATCCTCGTAAATGCATTGCCATTATACTATACGGTATACCATCTTCCACTACCAAAAGAGAAAAATACAGCTTCTCTGGCAACACCTCGATCTTTGGCAAATAGTGGTTTCAGGCACATATAGATATTCAAGACTGTAAGCGGTTTTTTTTTCTAATCAGCCCATTATTAATCTGTACCCAATACTAATCGGAAGCTCACAAGGTGATTTCTCAATGAAAGTAACAAAAACATTGCAGAGATTGTTTCATTCCTAGAGTTGCCGGTTGCCTGAACAATAGGGTGGAGCGTTTTTCGACTTTTATTGATTTTTCATAGTGGCTAGTTTGGAAACGTTGCCAAATGGGGAGAAAAGAATTGTGTTAAAAGCATTTTATCTATTTTGATATCTTCTACCTCCAAGACCCATGAAGTTGGAAAAAAGTGCTCTTGTGGGCGATTTTTTTTTTCACTAAACAGTAGCTACACATCAGAGAAACACACAGGGAAAGTTTCAGGCAGCCAGTGCAATACTAAGTGGGTAGAACAGGGGGATGAGGAATCTGGGCTTTTCATCTATCCTGCCTGTAATCTTCAATATCTAGCAACAAATGCCATTTTCTGCAGCACTGATACCATTTACAAGGATGCTTAATAGAAGTAGGGGCGGCTGTGGTCCCTACCTCCATGTACTTTGTATCAGTGCTTCAGAAAACGCTATTTGACGTTAGATATTGAAAGCTCAGAGGCAGAATTTAATGAGAGGCCCAAGCACTTTTTTCTAACTTCATGGCTTTTGGGACGGTAGAAGATATACATCTACGAAAAATGCTTTCAACACAATTTTTTCTCCCCATTTGGCAATGTTCCCGAAATAGCCACTATGGGAAATAAAAAAGTTGAAAATCGCTCCACCCTACTAAATAATAAGAGAGTCCCAGGCAAATCCCAGTTCATTACAGAAGGAAAGGCAGAGGCCAGGTCTAGTCTTGCCTAACTGGGGCTAGGGCTGAGTCTCAAAAAATGCACGGGTTTGGCCAGGGCCGGAGCCCCCCAACAATCTATCGCTGGCAATTGCACACCGAAACTTCAGCCACCAGCTCTAGTTTCGGACGCAATTCCCAACCTGATCCAAAGCAGGGAAACTATTGCTCATGACTGAAGTTTGGACCAAGTCAACCCATCCCAGTAAGCCCAGTGCTGCACTCACAAAGAAATTATTCCAACGAGGACTGAAGGTTTCTTTGAGCAGTAATGGGTTAAAGTAAATGAGCTGAGCTTATCTCAATGGGACTGTCCCATTCGATAACACTTTTAACCCTTTTGAACCTAGCCCCACTTTGGTAACTGACCACCAAAAAACCCTGAGCTCCTGAACAAAAAAAAAATAAATAAATAAATGGTGACAAAGCCCTTCATTTCACAATTGAGGGGAGTCAGACAGGGTTAGCTGTGAATATCGCTATAAAAGGCCACAGGAATATACGTTCTGTGATGATCCCGCAACAGCAGGACTTGAGTCAGGCTTATGTAGATGCATCCCGCATCATTACAGGTGCAATGAGGTAACAAAGCACGGTTACAGAGAACCAGAAAAAAGACCTCTTGCGTTAAACAGCTATTTATGTAGCTGTACAGTGACCGAGAAACGTTCTATTAGGATACACAGGACACTGCGTAGCGCAGATTCAAGCACAGTAGGCAGGAGGCTGGTTGAGTGCTGGAGAGCAAGTTAAAATGCGAACCTGTTTTGAACGCTGGCTGATCGGTATAGAAATCCATTATAATTGTAGGAATTCAGCACTGTCATGCTGGGAGGTCAAGGATGGTCGCTATTAAGAGTAGTAAAACAACGCGTAGGTCTACAGTATAAGACATGGTGTAAGAGGAGAATGCTTACACTCGAGAGCAAGGAAAGAACGGTATCGATGTCACCGAGGAACTGGCTAGCGAGAGCGTGTGCGCCTCCTTATATACTCTCCTGTCTCCGTATTCGGTGAGATGTTCGGAGAGGTTTACGGAGAGCTCTCCGGAGACCTCCGAGTCCATTAAATTCCTTACTTTTTTCTCCAGTTCCTGCAGTTTTTGAACCCTGCTCTGACCTGATACCGAGGTTATCCTAATAGAAGGTTTCTCGGTCACTGTACAGCTACATAAAAACGGCACAAAACAAGATCATTGGTAGGAGCATTAAGAATGCAAGACGCATAGTAAAATGTACCAAAGGAATGAAGTCCCAAAGGCTTAACAGATGTTAAGCTGTCCTTCGACCATTTGAGGCGGGACTCGTAATACAAATGGACTATGTGAATCGGTGGAATGAAATCATGTGTCTACCACGGTTGCGAAGTCGGACGTTTTGAATGGAATTTGGAGTCGGAAACCCGCATGCTCTAGAAGTCCGAGTTGGAATTGAAAGTAGACCTTGTGTGTAGCACAGCTATGGTGAAGGTCCCGGGAACGATCCCCAAGACAGGTATGCGAGCTTTATGCATGGCGCTTGGCATGCTGAAGCTGCAAACTTGCTTGGCGTGCACGGCTACCGTGGGGTATTTCTTCAGGGTGGGGCGCGGGTCGTTGAACATTCCACTAAATGCGCCATAGTTCTTAGCAACCCGTCCTTGGCTGCAGCTGTAATTACTCGTCTGGGGCTAGTTGGCCTATATCTGCTGCAGGAACCAGTGCGTATGTGTTTCCCAGAGGAGGGTGCAGTCAGTTGACTTTACCCTTTATGCAATTAGTTTTCTCTACAGCTGACAAAAAAAAAAAAAAAGTTGCACTACCAATTAAAAAATACCGTGTAACCAATAGTGCTAGTCCAGTAGTAGTATGGAAAATTTTTTACCCGCATGTGCTAGTACAAGGAAAATTAGGTTTAGTAGCTACAAGCAAGAACATCACCACCACTTCAATAGCGAAAACATGACACTGACCTCGCTCGCGTAAGAGGTGGCGGAGTATGGCACTCGGAGTGGTACGGCGCATTGCAGACGCTGCAGAAGATTAGGCCCAGCCGACCATAGCACACTTTGCACTCAGGATCAGGCGGAGGAGGCTCGATCACAAGGTGTTTATTGCTCTTCCCTTTGCTACGAGACTTATTCTCATCATCTGCCTGTTCAGCACCATCACTGCCACCTGCACCACCACTACGAGTAGACTGCACAGAAAATACAGCATTTCCAAATAATGCATTACTTTCAGAACAAGTAAGACAAGACATGTAGTGTGTGAAGTATTAACTGGGATTACTATCACAGATGAACACTATACCAGGAAACAACAAGTCATGAACGACTCATGAAATGAAAAACAAGGGGAAGCCGCGCACAGAGAATGATCAGCTTGGCAAGGACAGTATGAAGGAATAGAAAAACGGACACGAGCACAAAAGAAAAAGCCAATTGGGCAGAAATAGGAAAGAACGTACGATCCTAGTAACAATGGAAATACTATGCATAGAAAGTTTTTGCTAATGCACCAAAATATTATAAAAACATGAGCAACAACATACACATCCTTCACCAGACAGCTGGGTGTACTAGCGATAACACCTACGTACCTTGGAGCGCGTGGGGGAGCGGGGCAGCAGGAGACAAGTGGGGCAATACCATACAGAAGGAGGATCTCCAGTGAGCTTGGGTCTGAGGCAGCTCCAGTGGAAGCTCTTGTCACACTTCTCACACAGGATGAGAGGAGACGCGTCTTTGTCTTTGCTACGACACACCGTGCATTTCTGGGAGATGACCATACCATAAATCTAGTAATGCTAAAAAATTCAAAGAAAAAGTTGGGATACAGCAACAGCAGGAATGAACACCTGTGCGTGACTTACTGACAGAATTGGGCACCTGCAGCCCGGTCACATGTGAATAAAATAAAGGCCCCATGTGGTCAGGATCTGCGGCCATTTTACATATGCAGTACTGTATATACTTTTGACACTAGAACTTGAGTGCCTACCTCTCCAATTTATCAATATAGTTCCACTTCAAAGGCAATTTTTCTCTACATACATGTCGACGCTTAAACTTGAATCAGACTTAAATTCAATTTGCTGTAATGAAATACATGAATCATGGTAATCAATCAGCAATACAATATAAACTGTCAGTGATTACCATCAATATGAATTATTTTTTATTGTACGGCACCAGGGCAAACTTTCAGTTTTGTGTTCGAGAAACAACAGCTAATAAACAACTTTTATTATAATTATTTGTCAGTTTCTTTTATTTGTTCAGAAATTTCTATTATAAAAATCTCAAAATATTATCAACTCCCGTCAGCTGATCCACTGAATCTGTCGACGGCGCTTCATTATTGTTTTTACAATCGACGGGGATGCATCGTGTTGATAATCTCCAGAGAGAAGAGTCAATAGCATACCTATATAGGTATAAGATAATATAACTGCAACGAAAACAACAGTCATGCCCAATGCGCTACTTAGCTTTGTTTTCTTCCTCAGTTACTTTAAGATTACCATAGATGCAGTTTATACAATGAGTTTTAATTCTATTCGCAAAAAAAGAGATGTGAATGTAAAGCTGATGGGGAACGAACTAACAACTAACTCGTTACAACGTTTATGTCAAGCGATACGCCAGAGAAGTTTTTAATTCAAACTATGTAGAATTAAATTATCATCATGAGATACAAACATCCTGCATTTTCTCAATTTTGGTCAGGACTGGCTAGCTTAAACCAAATAAAAAAAACATGTATTTTTTCAGTCGAATTTTTTCGTTTTCATTAACATTGCAAAATAGATAGTTTTACTTCTAGAAAGTATCAGATTATAGTCACACAACTGAAAGGATGAGTTAATGTGTTTCTTTTCAGGAATTCGTTTGACTGTTAGGGTCAATTGTTGCTAATGTTCATTAAAAACCTTCAGCTTAATTGAATTTTGTGTTATTTATTTTAGAGATGCATGTCTAATCACATTCCGGTAAGCTAGAAGCTACTGAAAATTAGAAGTAGTAGTTATATAGGTAGTTGCTATTAGATAACTAGTGAGCTCATGAGAAGGATCTAGGCATCTAGCCATTTCACTTTCTGCTGTTCCTTACTCTGCTCTCAATTAGCTAGTAGCTAGCTATTTCTATCGAGATGTCTTTGTATTTTGGAGTGTTTTTAAGTTTTAAAGGATTTTATGGCCATTTCCCTTTCCTTAGTTCATTACTTTTATCATTAGCTAATAGCTTGCTATTTTTGTCAAGCTGTGTTTGTATTTTGAAGTGTTTCCAAGGTTTTCAAAGGACTTTATTTCGCAATTATAACTCACAGCATCTCTGCAGCTTGTATAATAAATGTAGCCATAGCAAATACAGGTACTCTGCTCTTTTTTCGTAACCCCTTCATCTTAAAATTATTCTAATACAATAGGAAATTGAAATAAATTGACTAAGATTCTTGATGATTAGCTAGCTACATGTGTCTATACAGCAGAAAACCCTTTAAATGTTGGATAAAATTCCTAAAACTTGGGAAAACAACAAAATTAAGAAAAAATCAATAAAAAAAAGAAAATGGCTTTTGGTTCAAACCCCAAAGACATGGTTTTTAGCCAACCCTGATTTTTGAGAATATTTCAATGACAGTGATATGTACTACCCTTTCAGGTCTCCCCCTTTTCACTACAATGGCGATCAATATAAGTGAGAAACGAGAAACCATGCATGAGGACGTGTCCACACTGGATCGGCATGTAAGATGAATGCACACAGCATGTGGGGAAAACGATGGAGAACAAAACAGAAAACAATGGGTAGCTAGAAGTATCGACAACATAAGGAAGCACAGTCACTGAGTGACCCCGTAGAAGAGGTGTCTCAAAGGCCTAGCTAGCTAGGGTTTTAGACACCAACAGACTCCCCATGGAGGTGCTACTCCTCCCTCTAACAACTATCAATATTCAAAACGCAATCAAATAATATATTTCAATGTGCCGGTATTGTTACCTTAGTAGCAAGTGACTTTTCCCACTTGATACAGGAATCAAACATGCCAACAAGAACATGCATCCGAGAGTAGGTGCGACAACAGGCGACGGCTTCTCTCCATTTCAGCACACCACTGCTCTCGATCTCAAAATATTCTGGAAGAAAGGAAATAAAATTGAATACACGACGAATTTCAGCCACTTAAAAAAAACAGCGTAAGATATAGCGCTGATACATTTCCTTCTCAAATAGAAACTGACGCACAAATTCAGAAAACTACTAAGTAGGACTTATTTCATAAAGACAGATTTGCAGAGTCTGATGGACAAATTACGACTGGGACTCAGGGGGCAAGCTAGTTTCTAACTCATATTCTTTGGACGACAAAAATATCTTGAACAAAATGGGCTCAGTTTCACCGACTCCAGGAATTTTCCAGAAACAGATCCCTGGTCCCAAAATGTGTCCTTCGTACGACTCGGCAACCCTGATAACAACTGACCGTACTACATGAAATGCACACTTATTAAAATAACTGATTGAGGGTTATCTGCCCAATAAAAAAAACTATCATTATAATCAGGTCGACTAGACACTACAACCCTATTATTACAAATTATGTAGTAACCTGGGACAGGTTGAGGGAGCTGCGCAGCTTCCCCAGCATTACTGGCAGCCTGAGATTCCTCTTCTTTGACTTTCTCTGTCACGGCTGCAGATGAGGTTCCTTCCGAAAGAACTTCAGCAACGGCGTCTCCTGCTGTGCAGTCGGTCGAGGCAGGAGCCCCTACAGCAGGCAAGGGTTTCCTCGCAGGCGCCATAAAGCCTTTTAGATTCTTCATGTGCATTGCGCGCTGAGCTTCTATGAGATGCTTTCCTAGCACAGCTACATCACTGGTCTGCAGGAAATAAAATTAAATATTTAATTATAGCGGTATAAAGATTATGTTATGCAATTGTACTAGTCTAATTACTACTTGTTACCCAAAAAAGTTCCACTACTTTTCTATGGGTTATGCAGATATATTACTGTACGTATATTGAACTCGGAAAGTTTTCATTATTGCAATGATTTATCTGTGTGTAATAAACCTATCAAAGTCTGTTCACGAGAGAGGTCTACATAGTGCAGAAAATCACAAACAAAATTGGCGTCCAGTGGCCAGACACTATCGTAACAATAGACTGTAAGCTGCTTAATAGGTAGGTACCACCTTATGTACAGTGAATATCAGACCTAAGATAGTTAAGAAACACATTACGGAAGAAGAGAAAAAATAAAAAGAGGTGAACATATGACTACAGTGAGTCGACAACTTACAGCTTATATGGAAGATAATAATGGAACCCAATTAATGAAATAAGTAGCTAACTCCCAACTAAGAAAACTTACCTCCAAGACGGCACTGCGCCACTCTTCAAAATTATCCACACAACCAAGCCAGCCTTCTCTCAACTCCAGCTCGATTTGAACAATATCTTCTCGAAGAGACAACAACATGCTAGTACAACAATCAATTTCTTCAGTTTCCTTAGTCTTTGGTTCTTCTTTGACATTTGGTTCAGCCTCTTGTTTGGGGGGAGGTTCTGCATTATCGTTTTCGTTCGTAGAACTTGGGTCAGTTGTTTCTGCATTTATCTCAAGAGCCTCAGTTTTAACTTCCGTCGCGTCGGTGCTGTCTTCAGCTTCATTTATGACAGTGTCTTCAGTTTCATTTTTGTCAGCGTCCTCAGTTTCATTTTTGATAGCGTCCTCAGTTTCATTTTTGACAGTCTTGGAAGGGGAAGAAACCTCAGACGCCTCCTGTGCTACAAGTGCGGACAAGTTTCTTGAAAGCCGCTCTCGGGCACTGAGGAGATTGTGTTTCAGGTAATGTTCACGCACCCCGTTATCCGCTAATGCTTCAATAAGGTTTTCTACTTCCTCCTCTGATTTATAAACAAACCAGGCATTTTCTCCAGTGGGAGGTAAAGTTTGGTTATCAATATCCATGTCAAGGAGGGACACAGCTTTGGGTCTTCCTTTAACAGGAGTATAAACTTCGTCGTGGTCCCCCTCTATTTCGACATTGTCTTCACTCTTAGGTTGAGAATTTTCGTGCACAGTGGGAGCCTCCACATTTTCTTCACCATTGATGGAAGTGGGAACTTCCTCTTCTTTATCCTCCTCTTCCTTTTCCTCCACTTCCCTATCCTCTTCTTCGTCCTCTTCCTCTTTTTTGGTCATCATCTCTTCAGATGATGGTTCGGGGGGGTCGACGGTATAAGAAATGTAATTTCCCATATAGAATTTTTCTACATAAAGACCAGGAGTTGAGTTACAGAATAGCCAGTATCTGTTATGATACCGATCATAGCCAAGCGGACTAACACGTAGAGTTCTGCGTCGCTTACGTAGAAGCTCCTCGCACTCACGATATCGTTCTTCCCGCATCAACTTGGCTCTTTCTTGATCCTTCTGCTCCTGTTCCTTCCTTTCATCCTCCAGTTTGTCAAGGGACGTTTTTCGTTTTTGCCGGGAGTTTAAGAGACATTCCGTCCTCGGGGAGACTTCAAGTCCCTGTTCTTTTCTTTCATAGAAATCAGCAATGGTCATGCCCAATCGTGGAGAATAACCTTTTGGTCTTCCAGGGGGCTTTTTAGGCTTCTTCTTGGCTTTCCTTTCTTCCCTACGTTTTTGTTTCATTTCAAAATCTTCTTTCACTCGTTCTTTTTTGAGATTTGCTCTCTCCTTGTATATTTTGGAAGCCATGTCTTCCATCTTCTCAACATGGGCCGTGAGGGAGTCGGAAGCCATGCAGCGATGCGCCAAAGCTGTCAAGAAAGCCACAAGCTCTCCACCCGTCAGCTCCCACAACTCTACACAGTTCAGTTTTTCAAGTAGATCTTCGCTGAGCTCATCCTCTTCTTCTCCAATGGTTAGCAGTTCACCATCCTCACTTGTCTCTTCAATCACTACTTGGTCCAATTTTTGGTGCTTGAGGCACAACCGCGCTAATTCTGGCGCAGTCTGGTAGCTGATGGGCATTTCCCTCAACGGTATCCCAAGCTCTTTGTAATGCGTATTAGCAGCATCATAAAGTACAGTTGGTAGCATAGTACAGAGCAAAGTGGATATGTAAGGGTAACCCTTTTTCCCTTCAGAAACAGCTTCCATTATCTTGACTGTTGTGAATAAAGGTTTTTTGGAACTGCTTGGCAAGTTGAACGCTTCACTGAATGAATCCAAGAATTCAGACAACATCGCAATATCACTAAAAGCATTAGAAGGTAAGTTACTGAGAGTTAATACAGGAGATGGATCAGGTAAAGGAAGGAGGTTTTCTAAATTTTGATCCTCAGATTTACGATTCAGCGCTTGCTTTTCCCGTCGTCTTTTTGTGGCAATTTCCCTGGCTTTCTCTCTCATGTAAGCTTCTCTTTCATTTTGTGACATGCTCTGCATCATTTTCTTCTCTTGCATCCGATCATAGCGCACCATGAGTGACTCCTTCAGCGGCTCGTCAGTAATAAGATTAATTTGCTCAAGAGAGAGCTTTGTGACAGCGTGATCCATTGTATATACGACTTTACGAGCAAAGCCTTTACTTGCTTTACGGTTACGATGTTCAAAGATTAATCGACGAACAAGAGGCATCTTCATTACAGCCTCAGACGTTAGAATTTTTTTCACGGGAGACTTAATTGGTGGAGATGCCACTGGCGATGGAACTTTCACAGGAGACGGTTCCCTAATTACTGGAGGGGCGACAGGAGACCTCGCACGATTGGGAGAGCTTGGCACGCCCAAATTTTTGAAAACCTCAGCCATTTGTTTCTGTAGAGTTCTCTTCCTGGCTTTTTCTTCTTCCGTCATGGGTGGGCGACCACGCTTCCTGCGAGGCTGTCCATCCGGACCGATGATGATATTTTGGCCTGGCACAATTGACTGAGTCTTTATTCTGGGCGTGTTAGGCGAACTGACTGATGAGTGGCTACTGTTCAAAGACGAATTCATGGATGAAAAGGACGAATTAAAACTGGAATTTTGAGATGATAATAATGAATTAGTGAGTAAGGTTTGGTATAGAGGAGACAGTGAGTTGACGTGAGAATTGAACAGCCCCTGAGCTAACTGAGCTGGGTTAAGAAGATGAGGTAAGTTGGCTGCCTGGGCCGCCAGATGAGTAAGTAAAGTATGGGCGAATGGAGACTGAGCAGCCGCAGCAGCTGCTGCAGCAGGTAATAGAGGGTGGCTCGACCCCAGCCCCATTTGAGGTACTCCTCTGAGTAAGGACTCTGGAGATTCTTCAGCTTTACGAGGAGCAGGCACACTGCCAACAAATTCAATTTCGTCACTGGAACTTCTCCTTTCTTCGGAAGAACCATTGATGTGGCCAGTGCTGCTTGACGAGCAAGAGGCAACCTTTAGATCAACTGCAGTTGGTGGTGCAACGTTGGTCATTTCTTCAGGCGCAATAGCATCACTTTCTTCAACACTATGGCTAGGGACGACATTATCTTCCTGAGAAACTTTTGCGATTTTAGCAGGTTTGTGATTGGTTTCAACAGCAGGAGGGGCTTTTCTCTTAATACTATACGGAACTGTGATTTTTGTGAGTATAGTGGCTTCTCCATGCGGACAGGCAGGCCTGGCTTCTATCTGGTACCGTTGGATTGCTTCTTCAGAAACAACCCATGCACTTTGGTAACTGTTCTTGGGTCGAATTGCATTGGCACGTATGAAGAGTCGACAGCAGTCCTTGGAGGGAGGCTTGCCTTTACGACTGAAAGCCAAGAGAATATTGGTATTAACCATCCTGCTTCAACCAGTAGATTTATCAAATACGGTAAACCAAGCAAGCATCAAATGGTAGTATTTTTAAGTTTAATTACTTGTCTTCTATGTGCAGAGATATTCAACATTAACGAAAACTAATCAAGTTTTGACTAATAATATTAAAGAAATGCAAGCAAATGTTAACTTGCAGCAGACCTATGAAGCTTGTTGATCTGTCTAGAAATAGGGCAAGCAACTACAGTACTTTCATACAGCTAGCTATGTGGGTAACATATTTAGCTCACAGACCTCAATTTCAGCAGGACAAACTATAAATATATATATATATATGGAATAGCTACTAGCCCAATATTAATTAACATACGCGAACATAACAAACAAACACACGTGGGCCAAAATTTTGTTTTAAGACGAAATGCAAGCAGCAATAGCAAAATATGTTTTTTATTACAAAAATTATTCCACTACAATCAAAAAAGCCGTATCTACATAGTTCATTCATTCTGCCGATTATATAGCTGCACTCAAAACATGCAATTATTTTTGACCCATAAAGAGAGAAATAGCTATGTGTGGCAAATTAAATAGTCGTACAATGTATGTCGTTATATTTCCAAACACTGTTCGTTCATCACCTGCACTCACAAAACTCGGACAGAGAAAGATAAACATTATTCTTGCCTATATTTCTAGTTTGAGCTACTGTACCTTACCAACAGTGCAGACTTTCATTATAATACTGAATAGTTTAAGCCTCAACTTCCACAGCAACGGCGACCTAACGAAAGAAGCTATAAAGGACATGTAGTATGTCGACAGAAAGGTGGAACCAATGCACGAGGGTGTTCACAACTTCACACACAAGATAAAGTCACAGGGGAATTGCAAGTCCGGAAAAAAAAGAGAAAGAACAGAGGAAAGTAACATTAGTAAGAGAACAAAAGTGGAAGGAAGCAAAGTGGTCAGAAAAGGCCTAGCTAATTGCTAAGGTAACCTACACAAACCCCCAGGGATTGCGGCTCCCCACAGTATACCTACATACAATGAACAAACCTAGCTGACCTTACCCAATGGCCATCTGATGCCCCCTGAGGGGCACAGCGCCAACTATGATCCAAAGAGAGGAAGATAGAATGGACATAAAGAACGTCGAGAAACGTGGAACCTATGCATGAAGGACAACGTGCAAGGGAACGGTAACTCGGAAAAGAAAAGGAAAACAGAACAAAGCATCAGAAAGCAGGAGCATGGAAATAGAAGGAAGCAAAGTGAACAACAGATACAGCTACATATATCTCGAAGGCCCAGCTGAAGCCAAAGTGAACTACGGGGGCCCCTGGAGTTGTTGCTCTCCATAGCATAGTATGGGCGAATCTAACTAACCTATCCCTAGTGCCTGTCCTATGGTTAATGAGGGAGAGCAGAGAAAGATCAGATCCCACTATTATAGTGAGAAGCAACACTATAGGTAATGTGCCGTTATATTAAAATGGACTACATAATCAAATAAAAATCAGCACAAGTGGGTCAAAGTGCTAGGCTATGTGCAAAGAAAACATGAATGCAATTTAAAATCCAAAGTGGCACGGTTGTTTAATAGATAACATGACTGGACAACTGCACAAAAACATGGTGATTTAAAAATATATGGTTTTTTCCATTAGTCATTTTGTAAGCGCTTCACAGGTCCTCTTATTAATGTTTAGGAAGATGAAGTAATTGAATATCAACTTTATTATCAAGTTTACCTTATTGAAAAATGTAGCTAGGCTAATTGTTTACTTTGCCTTCTGAAATACAGGACTATAATTTTAATGATATTACAGTAGGCTGACCAAAATAACCAATAACAAATAGGAAAAATCAAAGAAAACTTACTGTAGACTAGCTACTGGGACATCGGGGATAACTTCCCGCTCACAGCCTTCTTGTGTGACCTCAACTGTGTAGACACGATCAGTCTGTAGCTTTGTCCTCTGCCTGGGACTTTTATCAGGTGATATTCTGCCTTGTTTCTCCAACTCTTCACAGTCCAGACCATTGGTGACAGACAAGTTAGAGCCATCAGGGTCAGTGCAGCCATTAACGGAGCTGCCATCGCTGTCATTTTGGTGACTTGATGTAGTGGCCTCTTCACCCAAAGAATCCACAAGTTTGGAA
>LQNS02278083.1:13853741-13870919 GCA_001587735.2 Parhyale hawaiensis | reverse complement strand
AAGAAAGGGTTAAGCCGCCACAAAAGTAACACATTCAAATTAGCTACTGGTGTGCGAGCAGTAGTCGATAATTACATATTAAAAACTAATCATAAGTTACAGTAATTTGAGCCGTTGTGGAGTTCATAATTATCGTTAAAAACATGAGCACAGAAAGATATTCTGCACCCTTCTGGTGAAGAAACAATCTACATGTGATATTGGTTTTATGTTATCTACGGCAATTAGTAAATCGGAGAAATTCGTGAAGGTACATCATTAAACGTTATGATACTACCGTCAGTTTCGATTTTATGAGTGAGACTTGTTGCCAATGTGCTGAACAATATCAAGTTTATATGCCATGCTAGTCAGGTTGGAATTTCTGATGTTGAGATGGCCATAACGAGGGTGGCGGAGTCGGACAGGTTTGGAATGCAGGAGTCGGAGTTTCCAACTCCTTTATGATCCATCCGAGTCTGTATCCCTCCTGCCCATACTGCCAACAACGAAAGCGATGTTCAACCCAATCCGACGGTTGGCACGCTGGCGCCATGCACGGCAACTTAACAAAAGAAGGTTCCGAATGTAAGTATCTTATGTGGCAACTCGATCAACAGTTGCTATATCTCGCATGATTGCCTGGTATCGAATGGATTCGCGGGGGTCATCGATCCTGAAGCGAAGCAGAAACCATTCATTTCAACAGGCACTGGTTTATGTTTCGCCTCGAGGATGAGGTGAGGTTAAAAAATAAGTTTATCTGATCTAGAGTGAGCCTTCCTGTTAGTGGCAACCGTCAATTTTGTCATAATTTTTTTTCTATTGGCGTCTGGAGAAAATAAAGCTCACGCGTCCAGTTCTTTTGAGTTGCAGTTAAGCTGAGCACGTCAGTTGTTACAATAACTACAATCGATCTACAGTTACCTCATGGAAAGTATTAGGCTAAGGCCCTAAGTAGTAACATAAATTATTGTCCCTAATTTCCCGATCGAACGAAGTGAAGCGATGATGTCCAACTATATCCGAAAGTGCGGTGCATAGCTTCTTTGTATAGCTAAGGGAGGGTCGTGGCAGTACTATTATAAAAGAAGTGAATGTAGACGTTTTCCTTGTTGGAGGGTGTAAAGAGACGATGTTGAAATTTATCACAATTATCGCATGTGTTTTTCATGGGGCGAAAAAGATGCCATAGCGTTTGAATTGTACGAAAAATTATCGTCCGTGTGCAGAATATTGAGGCTGAACTATTGAATTGTATTATAATACTTTTTTATAGCCGTAAAAAGAGTATAGAGTCCCTTGGTTACGGAGGCACGATAAGTAATGGGTTCTCTAACTCCAAGTCGTAGAGGACGGCCGAGAGTTTGTCGAGATCTGGAGCCACCAGGCAGTCAACCTCAGTATACCCTCGATCGCAGCCATCACGCCGGAGTCATTTTGACAGTAGAGCAATACGAAATTTGTGAATTTGAATTCACCGAATAAAATTGCGGTGAATCACACAAACGACACAGACGAATTGTATTATTTTTTCATTAACACTACGCGCCCGTAATACAAGGGACTTTTAAGCCTAATTGGAGCATGTGAACACATGCGGAACGCTGGAAACGCTGCAAAGAACAACCAAAGCCACACAGCCAAACACGGATCTCGGTACAGAATTTCTTATAGCTTCATTTGCGTTGACTATGCGGCAGACTGTTTGAAATGAAGACAAGTACCTTGTAGCTAGTGTTTTGTTGCTGATGCTGCTTGAAGCTTCGTCACTGAAGTTTTAACGCCTAGGATTCGTAAATATTCACAAAGGTCTGGATGGCGAAGGCATGTTTGCTAGCCACAAAATACAAATAGATAAAAACGAGAGTTATTAGTTACATGCAACTACATAATGTACATGAACATTACTGAAAATACGTTACTTGTACAATGGCCAGCAAGGATCCGATTGTTTATAAAATGATTCCTAGAGGCTCTTCCGCCATTACAACGGCATTGCATGCTAAAGAGAGGAAGGAAGGGACACGCAACACGTCCATGCAAATTAGGGTACCCGTGTACGGAGGACTACAAAAAATTAGTAATTGAAGAAGAGGCGGAACAGTTTAAAGACCATTAGTAGGCGAAGACTCAACCCACTCACAGCACTAGAAATATATTATTAACGAGGTATGCCCTCAATATAGGATACAGAGAACGGAGCTAAACATTCGAGTAATAACGTTCATTTGGACGGATATTGTATCGGCAGTAGAAAGCATCTCTCCTTGCCTTTTGCGGCAATATAACCGATACTTTGCAAACATTGTTCTCTTATTCAGGATGCTGACGCTGAGAGGAAGAGAAGCGGAGTTACGTTGAGTCGCTGATAACTCGGATAGCTTGAGCTTGCATCAACGGTACTCTATTTTCAGCAGCCACCCTTTAAAATAGCAAACACAAATTTTCTATTCATCACAGAAAATTGCCCAAACGAACAGAGAAAACGTTTCTTTTATGTGCCTTACTGAAGTAATTTCCCATATTTAACGACGGCCTGTTGATGCATCACCTTCGTCTTCAGGGATGTAGTTAGGGTCCGCTTCCTTCGGCCGAACTGCAAAATGAAATAACGAGAGAAAAGTTGTGAATGTGTAATAATTGCGGGTCTCCGATACTTGACAAGAAAATGCTCAGTTTTATCATATTTCAGCGATTAACAGAATACATAACAGTTGAGAGTACGGAGACTAAACGCAAGTCGTTATAGTTTCAAATTTTGGCGATGGTAGGTTATGCGATATTATTACACCAGAAATCGACGATAACTAAATATTTTCAGACCATGGTGTTTGTGATGCATCGACGGAAATTAGTAAAGCAATAATATTTTGGGATATTGTTCTACAAATCGACTATGTCACACTGCACTTTGAGTCCTGCGTTGGTGAGCTTTCTTAGCAAACCTTTACATTGGTGAGGTTGCTTATATTGTCAGCAGGGCTGCAGAGTAGGAGTCGGGCATCTTGGAGAACCAAAAGTAGGAGTCGGACATTTTGGAGAGACAAAAGTAGAAGTGGGACATTTTAGATAGCTGAGAGCAGGAGTCGGACAGACGCTTTTCCCATGAGACAAAGTACAAAAAAATAGGCTCAGTCTCTTAAAGAATTGGAGTCGGAGGTTTGAGGCCTAAGAAGTCCCAGTCGATGTTGGGCACTATCTTGTTTCCGGTGTCGAAGTTGGTCTTGGTGGAGCCTGCTACGCCGATAACCGAACATTGATTGGGTCGGGCCGGGAAATTCAAAGAGCAGCTTCAAACACAAAGTAAACTGTTTTCTGTGATACAAGCAATGTGTTTCCAAGCAAGAAACACGAATTCGTAGCTAGATATCAATTGTAGACGGCGCTAATTGAACCTTGGGACTCCAAATGGCCTAAAATTGGCTAACGCAAATTTTACGACATACTATTGGCCAGTGCTCATACATGCGTACTTCTTTCTAAAGGATACATTTCTTGCGTCTCCAAGAACAGTTTATTTTTGTTTCAGGTCGCTATGTTGACTAGAAAAGATTTTATCGGGTTTCATCACTTTGCCGTCATCCTCACTTGCAAGGAGTGGACAGTCAAATATCGTGTAGCCTACGTCTGAATACACGAGGGGTCAGTTTACCAGGTGACAGATCGTCGTCGTGTGACTGCTAAGAGCCATTAGCCGCTTGTTGTATCCAATGTCGAAAATTCACTAACGCAAGGATGTTCTATCATAATTGCCCATCATATCTTGAAAGCATTGCGCAAGAGGACTAAGGCAAGCAAGCTCAGGAGTGCCAAGGTCTGACAACATCGTGCATCATTGAGTCTCGTTAAAACATCCCAAAACTCATCAAGACACGGCTTGACGCTATCACACCGGCTTTATATATTATGGATATTGTTGATTAATAAGCCTAAGAAAAACTCACCAACGCAAGGGTCAGAGAATATCTTGATGTCATCGATGGCAAAGCCACCGTTGCTGGCCATGCCTGCGAAGGACACCCTGAAGTCGTTGGTGGTCGGTATGGGTACCTGGGCGAACCTCCACTCCGGCCGCGGCTGCACGCCGCTCTCCACCTCCAGTTTCCATATCTGCCCACAAGTGCGCTAGTGAGGGTACGTGTCAAATGAGGAGTCACTCACTAGCGTCGATAGCCCGATTACACACGACCGCCAAAAGCGACCCAAATTAGGATATTTTCAAGCAATTAAACTTCAGACTTTTGATCGTAAGAAATAGAGTATTAACCAACACCCCACTTCAGATCTTCACCCCCTCAGGGGGCATAGGATGGGCCATAGGACTAGGATTGTTTAGGTTCGCCCATCCTATGCTATGGGGCCAGGCGACCCTAGGGGGCTCGTGTAGGTTACCTCAGCCATTAGCTAGGTTTTCGGGACGTTTCTCTTCCGTGCCCACTTTGGCTCTTTCCCGATTTCATACTCCTACTTGCTCATGCTTTATTTTGTTCTTCCTCTTCTTTCCCGACTTGCTGTTTCCATGCGCGTTAATCTTGTGTGGGAATACCTTAGTACATGGGTTCCCCGTTTCTCTTGGCATACTATAAAGTGGTGGCAATAATGAGAGCACATTTTGAAATTTTATAATAAGTTTAAAAATACTGTATCAATATAGTTGAAATTTTAACTGAATAATGTTACTTTAACTAGTTACCGATTCCTTATATTCATTATTGTATTCGTTGTCTTTTCAAAATTTTACCTCTAAAAAAATAATAGTTTGTAGGTGCAAATCGGGTGGAAATAAAGATAGCACATATGGAAAAAATTGTAGTTTAGAAAAGAATGAAAGCAAAAAACATAATTCTTAACATTTACAAGCGTTGCCTTTTGATTGCAACACCTGTACACATCGGTTATTCATAGAATTAATTAAATTAGCGAGCATTTCTTCAAGGATAGCCTCCCAGCATTCATTTATGGTCTGCCACAAGCTTTCTGTATCCTGAAACTGTCTCCTATTGGCGTAAGAATGCCGTGAGAGTATCTCCCAAAGATTCTCAATTGGGTTTAGATCGGGTGACTTAGCAGGCCAAGCTAAAGTGGCGATATTATGGGCATTAAGCCAATTTATGGTCAACCTCGCTGTGTGAGTGGCGGCATTATCTTGCTGGAATACCGCTTCTTGCTGATGTTTATCAGTTTGAAATGGGAGAAGACTAGTTTTAAGACCTCTGTGTACTTCTGAGCATTCTGTCTACCTTCCATCATCACCAAATTCGCCTTGCCCTTGATGGAGAATGCTCCCCAGATCATAATGGATCCGCCACCAAAAGGTCATTTGCTAAAAATTTTGTCCTCCTTTCTAAGATCATGCCAGTAGTATTGAGAACCGTCAGGTCCATCTAGGTTAAACTTTTTTTTCATCGGAAAAAATAATATTAGACCAATTTTCATGGTTCCATTGCACTTTCTCTCGAACCCATTCTTCGCGTTTTGCCTTGTGTGCTTTCGTGAGTGCTGGTGCAGTTTTTCTGTTCTTATAACTGAAGTTCTTAGATGAACCCAGAATATGTCGCACTCTTCTCGGTGTAACATTTAATTGCAGGGATGTTGGCAGGCTTTTTGACCCCTCTCCTGTCCGAGACGCCTCACGGAGAAGTCGGCGGTGAGCTGTAGGGCTCAATTTTGAAGGGCGGCCAGGAGACTTCTTTTTTCCGTATTCTTCTGGGTTCTTTAAAAAGTTAGTTACCACCTTTCTAGATTTGCTAACCTTCCTAGAAATCTCAGATATAGTGTATCCTTCTTCATTTAATGCGCTTATTTGACCCTTTTCCTTTTCAGATAACGCACACTGTCTTCCCATGCTAAGAAATGGGTTAATTTCCAAATATAGAGGTTACAAGGTGGGGAGCAACTGTCCAATATGGCGACGCCGGTTTGTTTTTATATTCTTCTTCTCGAATCTGGATGCAGTAACGCGGAAATGTAATTTTTTCAAGTTGTGCTATCTTTATCTCCACCCAAATTCCAACACAAATCTATACTTTTCATCATGACAGTTTAATCAAATAGTTCATAAGGAAACTATGATAAGAAATAGGTAACTAGTTGAAATAAGGTTTTTATGTCAAAATTTCACATGACATAGCGTAGTATTTTTTAAGTTATCGAAAAATTCTGAATTGTGCTATCATTATTGCCACCACTTTATGTCTCTTGCTCTTTCCTCTGTGATACCGTTTTGCTCGGAAACGGAGGCTTAAACTTCTTAACTATAACTAACTCTGATGTTCACAAGCCCACTATCAGAAAGTTCACCAGCAATGAACTTGGGATTTTCACTAGTATCAAAATTTAACATGACGCACTACTGCACCTTCATCTGGTAGCATTTGACACGATACCAAGAACATTTACACCAAGCGAACTTCAAATGATCCCATTTTAGCAACGTACTTCGTCGCCGGAAGCTTCATCCCCATCAGGAAGAAGCTGCAGCACTGTGAGGGACGTAGCAGTGCCTGACCCGTAGGACGCGTACCAAAAGGTGAAGCAGACGTCGCCCTCTCCCCTCAGGACGGGTGACGTCAGCCGAAGTGTCTGAGGATTTGCGTTTTGGTTGAAGACGTCGAAGAAGACGTAGCCCACTGAAATGAAACACATTGTTATTCTTAGAAGTCACACCATTCAAAGTTCATCGAATCTCTTCTAAAAAAACTGAATATCTGAAGCGGCAGTCTTTGTGCAGTAGTGCACAACACAACAGTCGATTGCTGTCAATAGGGTTGCAATTATGATCTTTCAAAGGCCTGGCAAAGTTGCCATGCAATCCAAGACCATTTTACAATAAATCTTGGAGACGTCATCATGGGTATAACACACAGTGGAGTATATCTTTTCTGTGAAGTAATACTTCAGCACAGCAAATAAAAATCACAGAGACGGCCATCCACATCAATGGACTTCAACCTTATATCAACGATCCAATACGAAAAACGAGAATTCATTCATTGTCTCGTAAGGTTGCGGTGCTCAATTATTTAGAGCGCAAAGCACGTAAATATGTTACAATGCTGACATTAGAGACGTTTGTGGCACACATGTAGAAATTAAATGACATAACATACGTGGTCCCGCGAAAGTGTGATCAGGCAGGGACGTCGGCCGACGAGCGATGGATGCAGTCGACCAGCGAAAGTCAGGGTCGGTGGTGGTGTTGACCCAGCGGCAGGAGTCTCGCTGGAAGTCGCAGTCACCATCCATTACAGTGGCTTTGGGTGGAAGAGCTGCAGCAGGAAAAAAATGTCTCGTCAGTAGTGTTTCATCTTAGCAAGAGCGTCGAATGGAAGATTTGAAAGTTACTGTAACTACAAGAGAAAAGAAAATGCGGTCAATGAGATTATTATTGCACTTTGGATTTGGCCGGGAGAGTTGTAGGTTTCCGCGGTACGGGAAAGGAAGCGATCGTGTCCATCACAACAAGTTGGTGTAGCAGTGTTGTATATTGCAAAAACAACGATTACAGAGGCAAATGTTTTCGTCAATCATATACATAACACTTTGATTTTGAATCGGAGAGTTAGAATAGTAATGAAATAAAGGCCTACAGTACTATTCTCGTCAATCAGTTACATAGGTAGTTGTTTGGCTCTCAAGGGGATAGTTGTAAAAGTAATGGAATAAATATGCTTGTCATTCAATGAGACTGTTATTAGGCTCTGAACGGGAGACTTGCAACAGTAATGAAATAAATGACTGCCTTCGGAGATTACTAAACGAAACAGCTTCAGTAAATATCGCCCTCGGGCTATTTACAGCTTATGGATAGAGGTTTTCTACTTACTAGTGCACTCTCCCATGAAGATGGTGATATCATCCAGGCCAATGAAACCACTACCTCGCGAGTGACCCCATGTGCCCTCAAAAATGATGGCGTAGTCGGTATCACTCTGGACCTTAGCTTGAGCGTAGAGCCAGTTAGGTCCTTGGTGATTCATGAGGGACCAGAGTGGCCTGAAAATGGTCGTGCCCTCCGTGGGGTCTTCGGTCCACATGTATACCGTGAGGGATCCCAGCGAAGGGGCAGATGGTTCAGTAGTGGGATCCGAAATGTAGTACCTTAGAAGAAGCATCATTAGTTAAGTGATGATTATAAATATGGATGCTTGTAGGTTATTATTAATATTATATTGAGTAGTTTAAGTCTCCGTCTCCACAGCAAACGGCGATCTAACAGAGCAAGAAGCAAGGGACACATAGTGTGACGATAGATACGTGGAACCCATGCACGAGGGTGTTCCCACACAGGATCAACGCGCATGGGAACAGCAAGTCGGGAAAGAAGAGTAAGAACAAATTGAGGAAAGATCAGTAGGAGTAAAAGATGGGAAGGAAGCAAAGTGGGCACGAAAGACAGCCGTCCCGAAGGCATAGCTAATGGCTAAGGTAACCTACACAAACCCTCTGGGGGCGCTAGATGCTTGTAGGTGGATTATGTAAAACCTTAGGAAACACAATCAGCAACGCATTTTTGCGTATGGATATGGGTTACTGGGAGCTGACAAGTAATACCCTAATTGCACCATTTTTATTTCGAGTATGGATGTTGAAAAGTAATATCCTAGGTAAAAACAACCACTTTCTAATTTAGAGTATGGATGCCAGGTACTTGAATCTGATAAATAATACCTCAGGAGAAACATCAATACTGTAGTTTCTTTTCTACGCGTGGATACTGAGCTCATATTTCGCACATCAAGAAAAAAATAAAGGAGGTCAACCTTTCCCCTTTGGTATGAATTTTACAGAGTTGTGTTAAAGTCTAGTATCTTGGCAAGCATCTAAACATAAATGAAATTGAAATAAGCAATAGACATGATATAGTAGGGTTAACCTAAACATTCTAAGTATTTAAAGACAGCAAGAGGAGCAACAATCTCGACAAAACTGATAAGGTAAAACAGGGAACGTTTCATCACCGCCTATACGATAGCCGGAAAGATTTCAAAATATTTAAAAAACTTCGACAGCTAAATAATGCACTTAATATGAACTCTTGATACACTTCTGAAGATACATAGTCTGATCATGTTAATTTTTTCTTTGTATTTAAAAATACTGGCCGTAATTATCAAAAATTATCATTATACAGTAACTATATGTTTCTTGGACGATGTCTGTAAAACAGGTTTCAATTTTACGTTCGCTTAGCAGAAACTACACTATGTTTTGACCCAGACATTGGGATACATCTCAACAATCTAAAAAGCAACAACAATCTCTAATGCAAGTCATACGATAATATGTGATAGCTAAGCTTAACGAATTAACCATTTACCACCGCTATTACACTTTAGTTTTCGTAGAATTAGCGCTACTTGAAACGTGACTGAATGGTTCTCTTGAGCGTAAAAGAGAGAAGTCAACTAAAGCGTCGAGGGATGGTTGAGGTCTGACATTGAGAGTTGAGGGTTATAGTTTTTAGACGTTAAAGTTGAGGGTTGCGATGAACTGTAGCTCAGAGTTGAGACTTACCAGAAGGAGATGCACATGGTGTCTTGTGAACCTTTCATGGTAGTGGAACGTAGCCAGGCTCGGTCACCTCCCCGCTGTATGGCTGTCTTTGGTACAATCATGAAGAAACCTGAGCAGGGTCAAGAGAAATGCACGGTAACACGGGGCCATTAAAAGTTTAGAAAATAAGCAAAACACATGGATATATCAATCATCGCCGTTCAGGAAATAAGTATAAATAATTTACTATTAGGAGATGCGCTGTGATATTGAGATTAATCTGGCCAGGGCTCCCAGTTCTCAGATCCAGTAGACGATGATTGACATGCGAACAATGTGTGTCCATAGTATGGTTGGTCTTCGGTTCCCGGTTTTCAGATACGATAGAAAATTTGATACAGAAATCATGAAGGGTTCAGATTAATCATCGGTCTTGGGTTCCCGGTTCTCAGATACAAAAGGCGATTCATCAGAGCCATACCTTGAGGTGTGCCGATGGTATGGTCGGTCTTGGGTTCCCTGTTCTCAGATGCTATGGTTCGGATCCAATCGATTTCGTCCAGACGGTCCCGCACGCCAGGGTTGAACCAGCCACACTCGTCTACCTCGAACGTGCAGTCACCCAAATTGTTGCCTGCGATCTGAGGCGCACCTGAAAGCAAGGAAATAAATTATTTCATTACACAAGACAGGAAAAAATCTTCAACAAAGTAATTGATGATGAGGGAGTAAATGAAAATTGGTGTGGATACGTGCAACCACCGCAATTATTGGATGAGGCAAGAACGAACAATTTTGATTTCGATAGCTGCAGAGAATAGGTTCGTTAACGCAGAGATTCTAAGCCGTATTGTTCCGAAGGTGAAATGTTTTATCTCAGCATTTCTGGCGGAATGTCTCAGGATTTTACGGGGAATTCACCTTTGGGAGCTGGCCAGTGTGCAACTACTGGCCGGAAAATAAGGCGCACAATAACTCAAAGAGACAAAAGAGGAAAAGAGAAGATAGAGACACTCGTGTGGAGTTCTTCTTTCCATGCCCCCTCCACCCTCCGGCACACACAAAAAAGAGCAAGTACTAGTCTCGTGGGACGGTGGGATAGTGCGTTTACCGCCATCGGCAGTACATCTCACCTCGCAGAAGGGGAAGATCTAGAAGTCCTATGTAGGTACCTAAGTTTACAGACCAACCTTACCGGCAAGAAATAAGGCCAGATGCAACAACCCCGCGGAGAGGCACTCGGGTTGACTCTTGGGGTGTGAGGATTGAAATTCTGATAGGGACAGGGCCCAGGGGCCGTCAGAATATCTCTTAAGAGGTGGTTAAGTGCAAAATCAAATAATACTGCACTAGTTAACCGAATATATTCTAACGTTCCAGGAAACAAAACATGTTTCTTATGCATTATTGGAAAACGTAGGACATTTCGACCCGATGCATCGAACTGCATCTTTGATTCGCGACAGTGACCTGGAATTCGACGTACAGAAACTGATAGCAGGGGGTCACACTGTAAAATCACGATAAAAAGTTCAACTTGACCGCACACCCTACTGAGAAAGCCACACGCACTGGTTCGTGCCGGAGATGTAAACCAACTGGTCTCGGAAGAGTGTACGGTTACAGTTAACTACAGAACGTCATTAGCCATGGCGCGATAGACGGCACGCTCTTCTGTAACGATATATGTACTCGAACCCTCCCCGCTTCTGACTAGGGTCAGTACCCCCACAACAGCTTTGAATACATCAAATAGTTACGGAGCACTTCAAGCGACGCAAGAGTTCGCCTGCCTAGGTAGTACTCGACCTAGGGGTCAGAATCATAAGTTCAACACACTAGCCCGCCGTAACGGCGAGATAAGGTACTCACTAGGGCAAGGTCCTTGTATGATGGAAATGTCGTCCAGGGCGATGTCTCCTAAATTGTTCATTCCAACTTCGCCTTCGAATGAGATCTGTTTTAAAAGAGATATAATATCGTCGTCAGTGATTGTTGAAGCGAAGTCGGGTATATTAGCTTTGACTTGTCAGGAACTTAAGACAGAATGTTGACTTCGCCTTCAGATGACGTATCACGTAGTAGAAATAACGCGTTAACGTACGATACTATTAAAAACTCCATCTTACGAAACAAGACTTCGGTTTTTGGAATTTCAGGGGATATATATAATGGGATAAAGCACGAAACTCGATTTAATGGGTCAAAGCCCGCGTACATGTCTAAGATAATAGTGAAATTCCGGTTTGCCTCTACAGACATCACTTAATTTACGTCTGAATTACACGAATAAGGATATAAGGGCTAACGGATCGAATGTAATCCACGCGAGGACAAACTTTATATCGAATTTCATAGGAGAAATCGGATCTTGTTAAGAATACGCACCCCAGACGTTACTGGGGTGCGCATTCTTAACAAGATTAATTGAATGAATAATACAAACAAATTAAGTCTATTTAGGTCTAACCTAACCTAAAGACCTAAATAGACCTAATTTGTTTGCATTATTCATTCAAGGTCATACTAGGGTGCTTATTCTTAACAAGGTCATACTGGGGTGCTTATTCTTAACTAGCACCGAGAAATCCACATACGTTGTCAGCTCTAGATCTTGCGTAACTTATGAACGAAATAAAAAAAAAAAGAGTAAAAATGTGGGGATAACGAAAAGCACACCTTACACTACAGAACATTAAGTCATCAGCGAAGCATTTTAAGGAAATTGTTGCTAATAGCTAGTGAGTCGGCCACGCATATGAACATCTGTGGCATTGCAGTGATTTACATACAGGCACCTTTGAAAACTAATGACCTCCAAGTTGAACACATCTGGCGACTGCACAGCTCAAATGTAACTTGTATATTAATCTCATCACGTCTAGAGGAGTCGGCATAAAAAAAATTAACACGCATATTTTTCCTATGCGTGTGTGCAGATTAACTTTAGCCATAGTCGCAAAATATATTTTTTCTTTACCTTAAACGGCGTTGAGGAGGAGATGGGGACTTGCCCTTGGTACCAAATCTTGCCCGCCTCTCCTGAGATCTCCCACACGGTCTGTTCCTTCCTGTCCTGCGTGTTGAGGATCAACACCCGCAGTGTGCCGATGCCGATACCGTGCATGTGTGTCCAGAAGCGCATGCAGAGCGGGCTGTCGGGATCTGGCGTACAGCATTGATGTTGTTGTTACGGTCATTGTTATTGGTATTATTGGTTTTCGTCAGTGCTGTTACGGCTATGTGTTCGATGGTACCCAGAGTGAACCGAAACTGGGCATCGCCTCCTTTCTGGGAGTGGCCCCTCGGTTCGTCCATGGTTCCAAATCTAATTAAGTGCCATAATTGGTATTAATGCTATTACTGTTATCACAACTGGAAGGATGAAGTTGCTGCTTATCAGTCGAGCTATACCGTAGTTACCTACTGTAACAAACACTACACAGAGGTGTGTTGCCGCCACAACCACAGGATTGCTGGGCTACACATGTGCCACCCACGGCTAAACATCGCGTCGTAATAGGTAGCCGCTTTCCCTAACAAAGTAAAGGTACAAATAGAGTCAACTAGCTTAACCACAACACCCCGACTGAAAAACCCGCACGCATTGGTTAGTGCTGCAGATATATGCCAACTGGTCGCATAGGAGTGCATGGTTGCTCGACCATCCCCATTTTCGGTTAGGGTCAGTACCCTTTCACTAGCGTCCGGGTACCGAATGCTGACTCAGCAAGCCCAGCGGAGCAACATCTCACCGTAAGATTTCTCCTCAAATTTGAGCAACGCAACTTATGGGGTAACATACGCTAGTCAAAATGACGAATTGAATTCCCTCTCTTTGCGTATGAATGCGTTGCTGTGTCCCTTAAATCGCACAAAAAGAGTGTGATTTTTAATTCCTTTGAAGTCAGAAGAAACATCCGAAATTTAACTAACGGTACTTGCTGATTAAATTGAACTTGATGGCTAACATTTTTACTTTTTTGTAAACTCGAAGCTGTGTTTACGAGAGCACTACAAAACAATCTGACTATTTGCTCGGAATGCTCGTTCTTTTGATTAACATGCGTACTAGCCTTTTGTACTGGGAAAGCTGTGCGCTTTCCTCCGCACACGACACAGCAACGCATTCTTACGATTAGCAGACAGAATATATACGAGAGACTAACATGTGAACCGGATTAAAGACGTATAACGGACACAAGGAAGATCTCTTTCAAGGCTCTGTCATCAGTCAGGCAATACTATTTACCTATGAGATAAGTAATTACAGGTGGCCTATGCGACAATTAATTGCAGGTGGCCTATGAGATAAGTAATTGCCGGTGGTACTTACCCGTGGCCTGGAACTCCTCAGTCATGAGCCTGGCGCGGTCCCCCGGTCTGCGGGGGTACCCCGAGTCGATGACTGCGAAGCCCCCCATCATGCCGCCGTTCTCGAACGACGAGCGATCGCGAGGTGGTCCCGTAGCTTGGTTCAGACTGCCGCGGCTCTGCCGTATTATAGCGGTTACTATACGCCGTAGCCAAGTAGTGGTGTCTATATATGATAAATAAATGCCCTAGCTCTAAATTAGGGCGCTGTTGGGTTACTAATGCAGTCAAAATGCATGAATGTATCACAGGAGTGTGTCGCAATCACCCTAAAATCGGGCTACCGCGCACTGAAAAAAGGTTACCGTAATCAGAAGAGTGGTTGTGAGAGCGGCGTTCGGCGATGAGCGGAGTAAGCTCAATGATATTAAAATTCCTTTTAATTGGAATTTTGTAAAGGGAAGTTTCAAGTAACTGATCCGATTTACTTATGCTGGTATAAACAGTTTATTTGTTGCGTATATATTTGAATGAATTTCGTGCTCCTTTTATTCAAAACAGACGGTTGTGATTGGTGTCCTACATCACCGTAACTCGTGTCGCAGTCGTCATTTGAGCTATGATTGCGACACGAGTTGCGACTGGCTGGGTCACCGGTGCAGCACCGGTAACCCAGATATGCTGATTGCGACACACCCCAGAAAGTCGTAACGCTTCTCTTTCATTGTTCAGACGAACCCATTGATGTCCAACAATTGTCGTCCCGATCTCACGAATACTGCTGATTGTAACGGTCTTGCAAATAAAACATAAGGCATAAACGACTAAATCCTATCTGTACCAGGCTGCACTACCTCGCTACAATAACTTTTACCCTAAAACACCCACATAGTACAAAAAATGCTTATAGTAAAATAACACAGGTGGGCAAGAGAGAGAAAGAATCATATTTTTACCGAGGTTCACCAGAAGTGGTCCAGCCCTTCGTCTGCAGGCTGCTGCAAATCTAATAGAAGCTGTGCGCTCAGAGGTAGGCTTATTATCGAGGAATTTCTAGAAGTCCAGCTAATTATTATCATGATAAACTCACCAGGGTCCAGTCAAAGTCATCGGTCTCAGTGTCCTGTACCCAGCCGCAGGTACCCGCTTCGAAGGTACAGAAGGCGCCGCATTCGCTCGGCTCGGCGAAATTAAGTTCATCGATGGCGATGTAGCCGCGCAGGCGCCGGTTGAATTCGCCATTAGAAACTGGTATTCCTTCGACGATGATCTGACAGAGCAGCAGGCTTTTATTATCATTGCGTGCTACATTGAGAGAATACAGAATTTAAGAAACCAATGTCCGATAAGGTATGCACGTTTAATTTGATCTAACGAGACATGATCCCGTCAAGGTTTGAATATAATATCAAAATGCAGAATTTACTCAAATAATTTCATATAAGGTAGACACGTTTAACTTTATGTGACGAGATATGATTTCGAAAGTGATTCAGTATATTCTATGAGCGATACAAAGAGCAGAAAACAAAAAGACAAATAACATGTCGAGAAAATGATTGACTCATTCATGGGAACACCAAACCAAGAAAGAAGAGAAAGGGTAGTAAAAAATCACGAAAAAGAAAAAAAAAAAGAATTATGGTTGATGATAATTTTCTACGTGTTGCATTCATATAGTATCTGCACTTCTCAAAAATGTAAATTATTAGACTGTGGAACTCCATTCAACTTATGTTTCACAAAACTCAACTTACAGCGCAGAGGACGTCCTAAGGGAATATGTACAATCTACTGGTGCATAAGTTACAAAAGTGTCGTTTTGGATCAGTCTAGGGCCGGAGCCCCACTAACACAAAAAGCTATTCAATCCTATTTTTGCGGGAGACTTGACGCATACGAGCGATAGTGTGCCGCGAGATCTGGGTTGCGTCGGTGGGGGACACTAGATTGCTGTACCCGATGTTACGTTTATTTAATGCAACAAACTTGTTGCGTCGCGCGTCGCAAATTACTTTGATGAGGCCCCGGCCTTACTTGCTAATAGACCGACCACAAAGCATGGCCTAAGCACACTTAGAATCCACTGGTCAACTATTGAGTCAGTGCGAACGCTTTCACACTTCCCAAATTCGACTTAGTCCGTAAACAAGCTACTAGTATAAACCGATCAAGTCTTATCATCTACTTGTTCATTCTTCATAGTATTTGACTTACTAGCAGCATAGGAGGCATGTCGTAGGTGCAGACAATCTACTAGTAAACCGTCACACTGCACCAAGTCGTACGTACCGCGTGAGGCATGTTGTAGGTGTAGACAATCTGTCCCTCCTTCCACTCGCCAAGAGTATTGTCCCGTGCCTCCCAGAGCACAACATCGTCACTGCCATCGTAGTCCTTGAGCAGGACCGAGAAAGGGTCTTCTTGCTCCTGCTGTACGCAAGTAGGATCTTTGGTCTCACCATCACCCGAGGTGGAAGTAGGGGTGTCCCCACTGTCAGAGTCAGGGTCACGACGCACAGGAATTTTGGCGTTAGGCATCGGGTGAAGCAGCACCCTGACCCTGTCAGCACTGAGGCCGGCAATGGAGTACCTGGAATTGATGCATTTTGTTATTGTTTTCACACGTTGAAAGTTTTTTGTGCTTTGCTGTGAATTTTGGAACTTGATCGGGGTAAGCGATGGATGAGAAGAAGAAGAAGAGTTTGGGAGGGCTTGCGATTTGGAAAGCAAATTTTGAGATTTGGTAGGTAGTTTGGAGAGGTTTAGATTGCTTTCTTGCGGTAATATTTTTTCGAGATTTGGTTAACTTGCTCTGGGATTGATTTCATTTTTTTTTTCGGAGTATGTTGTACTTTCTTGAGCACTGTAAACATTCATATACACTTCTCTAAATTTAATGTGAATTTTCAGGGTTTGACGCATATTTTTTTTTAGAATTTTTTTTGCACTTCTGTAGGATTTCACATCCAGTACCCGTGACAGTAGAAGGTTCCACCGCTTATCACCAATTGCACNTAAAATAATACTTCTTCTGGACGACGAATTTTATTTTAACCAAGCTTTCGACATTCTCAGCGAATGTCGTTGTCAAGGTGGGAACTTCAAAACTGCAAGGTCCGCTACTTATGATATGGAAGTAGTTGACAACGACATTCGCTGAGAATGTCGAAAGCTTGGTCAAAATAAAATTCGTCGTCCAGAAGAAGTATTATTTTACGTTATTAAATACATGGAACCTGGATGTCCTTTATTTTCAACGATTAAGGTACATACTGTATATATACCCTATTTGGTGCTCGTCACCGAGAAGACGGTTAGCAGTCATGCCGCCAGACGGACAGAAAGGGTACAATAACACTGTTATTAGGATAATGAGAGGGACTA
>LQNS02278083.1:13813127-13853685 GCA_001587735.2 Parhyale hawaiensis | reverse complement strand
AAGGTACATACTGTATATATACCCTATTTGGTGCTCGTCACCGAGAAGACGGTTAGCAGTCATGCCGCCAGACGGACAGAAAGGGTACAATAACACTGTTATTAGGATAATGAGAGGGACTAGAGAAGCACCCTGAGAGTGCTGAACTCCGCCACGCAAATCAGAGCTAATGAACAGGTCAGGTCATACTGGTGCTGAATGCGGGATTTCATTTTGATCATCATCGTAACTCGTCCTAATACTCCTGGTAGTTTCTGTAAATTTCATTAAAATCTGTCAATAACTTTTTGTTCTAAGTTCCGATAAACTGAGAGACAAATAAACAAACGGACGAACAAGTCATGACAAAAATAAGGTTATAAGGTTAATTTTTCTTCACATAACAATCTAAACAACTTCTATCAATTTTTTTGAAGATCCGTCCATAAATTACTGATTTATGTAGTTGAAAAAGAAAAAGACAAACCGTCAAACAGACCCACAAATCATCACCAAACTTTGTGCCATTTGTTCCTCATATAATTCCGGACAGTTCGAGCAAATTTCATGCAGATCCGTCCATAACTTTTTGAGTTATCTTGGTGACAGACAAAGAGACAGACTCCGGCAAAACCATAACCTCCTTGGTGGAGGTAATTATTCCTATTTTAAATAGGATGTGCCCACCAGTACTTGACGCAGACACCCTCCGCTCCCGTGTTCCTTTGCAAAGGGGAGATGAGCATGGCAGACTCGAAGGCCACAGGGCCCCTGTTCAGATCAGGCTGTTCCGACGTTTCGAACACGGCGTATCCGCCTGAAAAAAATTGCAAAATTTATTTATGTATTTTTTGCACGGGGGTTACTAAGTTTTGTTACTGCAAAAAAACTAGAACTGCTAAAATTGTTGTAACGTTGCGGGAAAAATACAGTACTGGCGTTTAAAGGTTTGATGAAACTCAGTTGCCAACTTCTTGCTGTCTGTCCCTAGAGGTTCTATTTAGTACCAAGTCTGGAGAATACTTAAAATTATTATAAGAAAGGAAAGTAATTTAAGTATGTGACACAGATGAAAAATAAAGAAAATACGGAAATTTCTTACCGAACTTGTCCCCGTACGTGACATCCTCCACAGGGCCTCCCATCCAATAGGCGTTCTCCCCTCGCGACGCCCTCCACTTCAGGGAGGTGACGTTGACATTCATCCAACTGCAGAGTACCACGTCGTCATTGGTGCCGAAGTCGCACGTTTCTGCAACGTAAAGTGGATGACGACCCGTTTGTTGTAGGACTAAAAAAATAATGTTCTAGCTCATTGTAATAAATGCACGTAACGAGCATTGGCAGAGAAATATTAAATTTGAAAATAAAAAATCCATTTAAGAAGAGAAACAACTACATTCTTTTTGACGTTATTTTGAAAAAAAAAAAAAAACTTAGTGAAATGTGCTTCAAACGCAAGCTGAGTAGTTTCTATCAATAACCTTTGTAAAATTCGAAAGCTTCCCAATGTTTTGCCGTCTTCAAGTACATGCATGTATAGTGTATACACTATATTCTATAAGCCCCTGGATAACTGTAATACTTATCCCACCACAATCCTGTACGTTAAATTTATTTACTTTTTAACTGAGTCCCACAGTTCAACACAAATATCGCTTTCAAGTCATTCTGCAATGCAAGTTCTTGAGATTTTTTGCTCTGATAAAATAAAGATGCTACATTGTCTTTCAAACTTGAAGTGAAATCGTTATTTTTAAGAAACAGTATTTTATATTGGAGTAGAATTCAATATAATTCTTTTATTCATATAATAAAATCGTTCCAACGCTGTACAGATATTCTTGAGGGTCTTTTAAAAATTGTTAGGAGAAAAACTGCAAGCCTGTTCCATTCTTCCATTTCGATCAAAGATTATCGATTCTGATTAGTTTAACTCGTCTTAGATTTTAGTGCTGGAACTCGGTCTTCATATGTAATGTGAAACGCTATCATGCTCCAAGTTTCGGACACGTTAAATATAATCTGATTAGATTGTGTGCATGGAAATAGGTGAAGAGAAGACACAAAATGTCATCTCTGAATACGGTATAAATATGTACAAGACAAGTAACTGAGGTAACGCGACTCCATTCACCATACACCCGCCAGCTTCTTTTGTACTTAACGAAACCGAGACGAGTGTACCGACACAACTGCGTGTTTATAAAGCTAAAAAAATGTATACTGTGCATGTTTCAAAATCTGGAAATCTAAACTCGCGTGTGAACTTGTGGGACCAGTTACTAGCCATGTGTACCCATGATAATAGTATTGTACTTACAAGTATATAATGTGATCAGTTACAGAATTACAGAATTTTGGGGCAGAGACAAGGAGGAATTCATGAGGCGACAGTAACTTGCTTTCTAGAATAGGATGATATGTGCAGCATCATTTCTGGAATATTACAGCACATATTTCATAAAAACAAATAAAGTGGTACCTCGTAATCTCCAGGTACCACTGAAGGTAGTTTTGGGTTTGAAGCAATTTTCCCTCGAATAAATAATGTGAATATCGAGTATTCCGTTCTAGGTCCTCAAAAAGTATCCATTACGAAGTATTTAAACAGTACCTGCATAAAAAAACACTACACCAACATGAATAACGTAAGGCACCAAACACATTAAGATAATGAACGAATGATAAATAACCATTTTATGTCATTTACGTGTACGTGCCCCCACACCCAGTACGTCCTGGACTCACGAACATCACATGAAACCGTGGGCTACGTGCGTCGCGTGGGCCACGCGTGCGTCGTCCGATCGCCGCGTGAGTTCGGGTTCTAAGGCAAAGTTCGGGTTCTGGAGCAATTTTCTCACCAACTTTTAGGTAAGGTTTTGAAATGTTTGAGTCTCGAGACTTCAGATTCTGAGGCACCACTACACCTTATGTCGAAATGAGTCGTTTTGTGCTTCCAAAAATTCCTAGATATAATGTTATCTCCTTGCAGTTTATCTCAAGTTAAAAATCTTTTCTTATGCAGTAACCATGCACTTGTAACACCAGTTACCAAAATTTAACTACTATCTTCTAGTAAACCCACTACCCAACAGTGGAACACAGATTTTCTCACCTAGAAAGAATTGAACTGCAGTAAGCGAATCTGTAAATAACTCAATATAAATTTCCTTTGAACGTAAATGAGAATGACCTGTACAGCACACAAAAAATATGTATCTACTAAATGAGCTAATTAGTTATATATTAAAGCTCGACACATGTTAATAAAATAAATACTGAGAAACAAATGCTCCGATCCGCCTCATATGAAGGAGTAATTATAATGTATATTGTAATTTAAGTATGTATAATCGTACGACCATGCAGGAAAGGAAATAAGAAAGGACAATAAAACTACAAGAAAGTAAGGTACAGTTGTATTCTCAAGGATGGACGCCACAAACACATGGGTAATTATAAATGAACTGCACGTATGGCAATAGCATTCCCGAACACCAACTTGGTGAATATTGTGAACCAGTAACGCTTAAATACGAAAGTGCTATGGTTCATACTCCACCGTCTTCAGCCAGTTTGCGCCAACGAAACAAATAATGAAATATTAATACAACGCTCGACAAAAGTTTAGTGAGAGTTCGATCAACTACGCATCAAAAATTGGGATTATGCAGGGGATGTAATTTCACATGAAAGTCGAGTGTTTAAATCTGTTACTACAAGTTATTGAGATACCTAAGGTATGGATGGCTACTGCTGGGAATTCGTGGGGAACGAGGTTGGAATTTGGCACTGCGGGAACCAAAAGTTTCAAAGCTAAGCGCCATTTCAAAAGTATTGCGCACGCAGTTCGGATATGCTGTGCCACACTAGACACTACCTACCAGCACCGTTCCAGTTTTCTTAGAATCAACTCGTCAAACGATAAAGCTATCACTGCAAAACAGCATGATACACCATACAATAATGAAATAAAAAATGTTAAATATGCTTTTTGACAGCGACATCAAGCAAGCATTTTTCAAAACATAGGAGGCAGGATTACTAGATTAGAGGAGCTGAGAGTGAGTATAGTTACGTCACGGTATGATGCAACACTTATAGCAATGAAAAAATTGATCATCAAAAACTGGGAAATGCGTTACATCTTAGGAAGTGTCTTTAATGGAGACAAATGTAATAGGAATATATATTTGGCCTGTATGTAGCTCAATGCATAATATTCACTTGTTCATGCAAAACGAAGCACGATGTTAATGGGTTAGTTAGTATATGAAGTGATTGTTAGGAGAGTACAAATTTGCAGCACATGAGGCGTGTTGCAGGCACAAACCATGAGGTACGTGTGCTGCACATGTACTGAAATATCGGGGCCACACTACGCGTTCGCACGCACAACCTTTGATTGGAGGATGCGCAGTTCGCACGTTGTTCATGATACCGTATCTATGCTATCGACTTTAAATATGTATCGAGATGACGTGCGAGCTTGTGCTTACGAATGCATAGTGTAGCCCGGTTCACCCACCGGTCGAAGATCGTGTACCGCAATCACAACCCGAAAAAGATCAGAGGCGATCAGGGATAAATTTACGAAGACATTTTGAGTAACGATTAGGGTTTGTTTTCAGGTTACGGAGGTAACCTATTTGGATTGTGATTACAACACGCCTCTGCTGTTACATGAAACGGGTGACGTACTGAACAGTCAGTCATGTAATGTTAAAACTGTAACTTTAGTGAATATTTTTCACATATTCGTGCAAAGCCACTAACACCAAATATGTAAACGTTACACCGACACTGATTCACAGCTAGGTGTATGTATGCCAGCAGTCATTTTAAGATAATAATAACGTCAGTAGTCCAACTACTGTAAATTCTTAAAAAAATACAACTATCGTTTAACTGATTTCATTTTCTTATTGTCAATTCCTGTCTTGATTAAGAGTCCTGTGCTTCTGCTTGTCAAAACTCTGTTATGACACGCAGTGACTCAAGTAAATATCAAAGTTACTACATCAAAATAATATCGCGTATGAAATGATGCAATATTTTACAACTAGTTTGATAGCATCGTAGAATTACATCGATTACCTCCAAGACTCAAACTCAAAATTAGTGACTCACCATCAGCTTGTATCAGTCATGGTATAACTACGTGAAGTCAGACCATCGCTTTACCAGTTTGTGGCTCTTCTGCGCATCTCGCTCTAATACGTCATCTGGATACCTCAAAACGCAGATGTATGGTGGCGAGCGAGGTCATGAAATCAATGTGAGCAAAGAAGCCAATTGTTTCCGTGTTTATTTGCGCAAAAGATAACAAAGAATTGATAATGGGTTCTTTTTAGATGTCTAAAAGATAAAAATTTATGCGCGAAGATTATAAATCGGCAAGCTTTCGTGGCAAATAATACGCTGCATCTGTCCTCGATACTTCTTCGTGTGCAGTATAGGCAAAGATTGGCTTCGTCTATAGCTATTCAGTTGAAATGCAGCACATCATTAAAATTTTATGTTCTGAAGCTAAATCCGAGTATCAGACTAATATCGTTATACTTTAGCATCTGGACCCCTGGACCCTATTGTACACTACGGGGTACCTGCGTACTAGTCTAACTTTCCTAAATTGAAGCACTTATAGCAAGCATACCATTGGTTTACAATAACTTATTTATGCATGAAATGGCGTTGTTACTTCCAACTCTAGAAATAACATTTTTACACAAGCAGGCTCACCTAACGTTTTACATCTGAACTATACCCAGTCGGAAATTATGGTTGTGATTATAGTAGAACAACTATGATTATGGTCGAGACTTTGGTTGTTTATTATCGATATATCCTCCATATTCAACCATTTATGGGGTGAATTATGGTAGAGATATGTCACAACCTTCGACCATAATAACAACCATAATTCCCAACCATAAACACCCAATAACAACTATAAAGGTTTTAGCTGCACAACCATGATCTACCATAATGAACCGTAAAAAAACCATTCACAACCAAAATCGACTGTGTTCAGCGAATAATACAACTATNCTACTGTAAATTCTTAAAAATTATGTTGATAGCAAATTGACTAAAGTAAAAGAATAACAGTTAAGGACAGAACTAATTCTCAGGACACGAAGACGAACAGTTTTGAGACAATACTGTGCGTCACTGAGTTCATTTATAGTTTCAATGAGCATCAAAATCACATCGTGTATGAAGTGATGCAATATTTTACAACTAGTTTGATAGTATCGTAGAATTACATCGATTACCTCCAAGACTCAAACTCAAAATTAGTGACTCACAATGAGCTTGTATCAGTCATGGTATCACTACGTGAAGTCAGACCATCGCTTCACCAGTTTGTGGCTCTTCTGCGCATCTCGCTCTAATACGTCATCTGGATACCTCAAAACGCAGATGTATGGTGGCGAGCGAGGTCATGAAATCAATGTGAGCAAAAAAGCCAATTGTTTCTGTGTTTATTTGCGCAAAAGATAATGAAGAATTGATAATGGGTTCTTTTTAGATGTCTAGAAGAGAAAAATTTATGCGCGAAGAATATAAATCGGCAAGCTTTCGTGGCAAAATAATACGCTGCATTTGTCCTCGATATTTCTTCGTGTTCAGTATGGGTAAAGATTGGTTTCGTCTATAGCTATTCAGTGGAAATGCAGCAAATCATTAAAATTTATATTCTGAAGCTAAATCCGAGTATCAGACTAATATTTTGATACCTTAGCATCAGGACCCCTGGACACTATTGTACACTATTACAGTATATCTGCCCTATTGAAGTACCTGCCTACTAGTTCAACTATCCTAAATTGAAGCACCTATAGCTAGCATACCAGTGGTTTACAATAACTTATTTATGCATGAAATGGCGTTGTTACTTCCAACTCTAGAACTAACATTTTTACACAAGCAAGCTTATCAAACGTTTTACATGTGAACTACCGTATCATGATGAGACAACATTCAAACTCGGACGTGAAGTTTAACGTAGTACCCCTCATTTATATAAAAAACAGGACGAGAACTGTTTCGGAGCAACCAATTTAAATTTACAAATTAATTTTATTTTCGTGTTTCTGTTGAAACGTGTTTCATCAGTTGCTTCCTATTTTGTCTGGTAGTTCTTATATAGAGTTATAGAAGACTATAATTTTTTGCTGTTAGAACATTTATTGAGGAACTACTAGCCTTTGAAAATTTATATGTTTGTTTCATGCATTCTATGAAACGTTCAATGCCACTTTTTCTCTTACGCTGCGTTAAAGTATAGGGTAAAGCAATGCATTTGATAGACTCCAGTGGATTTTTTTACAGTGCTAGCAAGCTATGGAGAGATTTCTAGAATTTTTGTAATAAATCGCAACATTTTCATTGATCTGGCTATACGTTGTGATTTGAAAATAACGTTTGATCAAACGAAGAAATGAAAATCGAAAAAGACACTATAAAGGGCGAGAGCGTTTTGGCCTCCAGATGACGTCACAGTAAAAGGGCGGAGTCGGAGATGTGTCTGGGGCTACCTTTACGTAGTTATACCTACCATGGTATTACCGGAAGTCTTCGAATTCTATCGCGATCCTATCATCCAATCATGAGTAATATTATACGTCCTTAGTATTTTTATAATAATAAAGCTGTATAGTATCAATATGTATCTTAGAATCAGAATTTTCTTGCGTTGCACAGACATATTTCGTGCAGAGATCAAGTAAATTAGCAGGATGGATGATAGAGAAAATGTAGAAGCCATGATAATACCAAATCTGTTAGTATAAATATCTACGAACAAGTAGAAGATAAATTAATATTTACTACACAGCAGTATCCATCAGATGCATCTGATTCCTTTCATTTCCAGAGGGTCTTTCAGTCTTAGCAGCCAGTTGCTACAAGATATGCTGTAAGTGTTAGGTTTTTATTTTTTTTTTAATGTAGTGCGAGCTGTCAATAAAAAATGTTCAGGTCAAGTAATACAGTAGCTACATAAGCAACGTAAATGAAATAGCATTTTGCATGGGCCCTTTGGAAAGTAAAAGATTCCGTTGCACCCTGTTTCACTAGACGGTTCACGTAAATACACTGTATTGAAACATTGCTAGAAAGGCATCCAACCTTAGTTCAACTTACACTAGACCAATAAAGAAAGTAAACAGAGGTGTAGAAGTCCAATGATTGCGATAACGCTAACATGTAGTCTACGCTGCAGACACTCTTTTTTGGACAAACTTATCATATTTGAAAACGCTTATCAACTGTACAGGACAAATTAATTTAGTGAAGGACAGCAAAGGCAAGTTACTTTCGATGGACTTCCACCGAGCTTGACTCACTCGAAAATTCAGACAGATGCGCTGGCTTCGACCCGTGGAATGAAATTTCAGGTGTTGACTCTTAATCGCTTACTCTTGAGACATTCAAAAACTCAAGCTTACTCAGTAAAAATAGAATTTTCAGCTGGCTCAACGTACTTGGATGGCGTCTAACACATGTAACACGATTCAAAATGGCAAAGCCAAGGTTTGTGACTGCAGTTCCGGACAGGTCAAGCATCCTGTTCCTTATACCGGCAGCCAGCCGATCGCGTCCTCGGTAACAGTCGAAACGAACAGAAACGGTAGAGCTCCTGTTCATCTCAGTTCAGTTTCGACTGCTGTGTGCCACTTGGCAGCGCAAAGTAATATTATATTATAATAATCATTTGTTAGTAAACAACACTTAGTTCGTATATATTATTACATACTTAAGAGATTTAACAATGAAACTAAAATACTAAAATTTATAGCTGAAGATTAGGATCAAGATGGTCAAGTGTAAAGAGAACATAGGGAAGAACCCACACAACAAAACTACTTATAAAAACTAGCAGCAGATTATTAAATAAATATTTGTGAGTAGCTAGCGCAGGCATACTTATACATATATTAACTTTACATACACAGATACGACGCAGTACTGTCAACAACAGGGCACAATACATAGGTTAATAGAGAAGCTCAGGCGCGTATAGATGTTAAAGGCAAATACGTTCCACCAGTATGAAGATATTTTAGCTAGTGTTAACCCAAAAAGCAGCACAGGTAACGAAGGCGTAAAGCTCGAAGTAAAAATATGCAACCATACTACCTTTGTTTGTCTGGGTCACAGGCCGTGACAGAGCTGGCACCAGTAAAGGGTAGCTGGAGTGCTTTCCAGGTGGATTTCTTGGTCCAGTCGGCGGTTTCTTCGGCGACTTGGGGGCTGGAGTGGGGATGGGCTTTCTAGTTGGTCGTATCCTAGATTCCGGTGCGTGCGTTGAATGCAACGGTAATGTGGGAGGCCTTGAAGCGGAAGTAGGAATAGCAGAAGGTGTGGAAGTCGTTGGTGGAGCAGATGTCAGGACCAACGATGGAACGGTGGTTGTCGCTGGATCAGTCGGGATCGCCGAGGTGGTAACCGTCTTTGACGAATCAGTCAATGATGGTACTGCTGACGTCGTGGGTGGATCAGTAGAAATTGTTTCCTCTGAAGGTGGGGCTGTCGATGGAGGTGAAGACGAAACTGATGTATGTGGTGAAGGTGAATCAGGCTGCATGGTGGTGGTATATGCAGCAGATGTTATCATCTCTTCCGAAGCCACGGTTGTAGCAGCTGCAGTAGGTGGTGGAGACGAAGATGCTGAAGGGACGATCGTCGTAGTTCCTGGAGGCACCGTTTGGACGTCGACGACAGTGGTAGGTTGGCCTTCGTCCCCACTTTCTCCGACTCTGTTTGCATCCGTAGTGTCCCCGATATTATTGTCATCAGTTGCTTTTTCAGTTGGACTCACAGTAGACTGGACAACAGGGTCTTCTGCAGGAGTAGTCAAAGTTTGAGGAGCAGCATCAGTAGGGAAAGTAGATTCTTTATGATTCACGCCCGAGGTTGTTTGGCTATTACCAGATGCATCGCCGAAAATTTCATTCGACAGCACATCAGGAGGCGCAGGAGTTGCAGGTTCCATATGTAAAGTAGTGGGATGAGGCACAGATGTCACCGCTGACGATTCCTGAGTTGTATCCTGATCTACATTTTTAAATACTGTATTATCCTCAACGGTGCCACTATCTGTTACCGGCTCGTTGGTGGCCATTTGAACTACAGCTTCTTCAGTGCCACGTGTAGATTCAGTTGTTGGCTGTTCCACAGGAGCCTGGGTGTCCAGTTGGTCAGTTACGGGCTGTAGCTGAGATGGGTCGGTAGCAAGTTCTGTTACTGGAGGGACAGTAGAAGGATCCGCCGCAGGTTCTACCGTAGTTGTTTCTGAGATTGGTGGTGGAATTGGAGTAGTAGTAATAGTAGCAGTATTGAAAAAGGTAGTACTTCCATTAAATGTAGGCTTGGAAAAATACCAGTATGGTGGTGCGTCAGACATATTAGGAATAAAATGCAGTGATGTACTGGAAGGTAACAAAGGTATAAAAGTTGGAGGCGGCACGTAATTAGGAGGAAAAAACACATCAGGAGTATCAGCATAATCGTAAACTGGTGGAGGTGGTAAGGATAATTGGTGATTAGCATTGACTTCATGCGGATCTGGCGGCGGCAGAGTAGAAGCAATCATATCGGTGCTAAGAAAAGGCGTGGCAGAAGGTAAAATTTTCATTGCTATTTGGGGTGAATTCTGATTATCATCAACAATCGAAGAGGTTACTTCATCATCGCTGGACCCAGGAAATTGAAATGATTTGGATGTTGAAACATTGATCTCCAGAGTCTCGGTTCTGTTTCGAGAGTGAACAGGAAAAAATGAGGTGGTTGCTCTTCCGTTCCCAGGGAGAGTTTGAATTACTGGAGAGGAACTCGAAAATAGGGTGGATTCACTGGAAAAATAATCACTGGACAAATTCGCGAGACTGAGACCAAAAGTCAAGTTAGCTGCATTACTTACTGAAGTATTAAAAACAGTTGACACTGCGGTCGACATGGTGGGCTTGGTGAAATTCATATCGTGCTTTCTAGAATCATTCGGCATGCTTTTGAGTGAACAATTGATATCATGAACAAAATAATCGGTGCAAGGATCAACCGTGCTGACGTTTTGTTCTGCAACGCGTAACTCATTCAGAATATGGAAATTAATGTTACGAGCAGAATATTGACGTGCAGGTAGTCCGTTTGAGGATTTAGGTTTTGCACCTCTTTTCCTTCGGGGTTTAATTTTAAAATGAGGAATCGAGTTTAGATAGAATAAGTCGGAACGAGGAACGTAATTAAAGATTGCAGGATCAGTTGGTGTATGTATGTACGGGTTTGCGGGGGAAGACCTGTCTTGAGAACGTGTGCGGCTGCCAGCTTAGTATGGTCAAAACAAATTATTAATCAATGGGATAATAGACATGAATCGTCAAATTTAAGAACAGTTTTCACATACCCGACTGAAGTCCTTCGGAGAGCTCCCGGCCTTATTTTTCTTACGTCAATCATAAACGATCTAAATGACCACAGCATATAACAAATGTTGTAATAAGATGAACCCGACATGAAATCTCTGTATCTCTACAACCACACGGTAGATGACTGTTAAGGTCACAAAGCCATGAAATATCAGGTTTAAATAGGGTCCATTTCATTAACAATACCCAAAATAACATTTGCAATGCAGTCAACTCGTGGAAGGTGAATGACCACAACTACACCAAGGACCGAAACCTTGAAAGAGCACAAACGTTGTCGATCGTGGGTATTTTTTAACTGAACTAAAATACTATTTACTACTCCTTACTTTACACCAAAAAGGTGAGTGACCTACTACGCCGACAAGCACGGACCCAAACCTTTTAAAAAGACAATCTTCTAACCGCTCCCACCTAGCACGTGCTCTCCCGATGTTCATCATGATCCGCCATGTCCGTCCTACTTCTTGATATAAAAGCAGTCTGCTCTTGTTCACGGAGACTTGTTCATCAATCTGTGCCAGGTAAACTGTACGCTTTCAAAAAGATCTGACTGTGCCAATGCTGGCTGAAAAGACTAAGCGAGGTCGAAGGCGGTCGATGATGGCCCGCGGAAGGCATGAAAGAATGCATGGAGAACGTGAGTCATAGTAAGTTTCAGGAAAACTGCTCAGTTTCTTCATACATATGACATATCTCAATCTGGTCCGCTGTCTACAATACGGAAAACGTATTTTTGCGAAGAAAAGACGTGAGCAACGAAGTTTCAAGAAGAAATATCCGGTTTATTTCGATAGTGTTGTGATTCTGAATTGTTTTGCTATTGAAAAGAGACTAGGAATAATACTGAAAACCTGCACTCTTTAACAACATGCTTCTATTTCAAATCAAGATGATGTCTGTCTCTTTACACCTGAATAATTTCCCAAGTTAAATCTGACACAAGTTGCATTCGTGAATTTATACACACAAACAATGCGGTGTACCTGCAGCAACAATTGTTATTCAGTGCTGCAGATTCAAATCGTCCGCTTCACTAATACCTTTACCTGATAACATCATCGTTTCTTGCACTATCGTTGTTTTGAGTATATTTCAAAACGAAATCTAAACGTGACAAATCGTTACTCGAGAAACAAAAGGCCAGAAAAACTCACCTTGTACTGGTTCGGAGGAATCCCCGGCCTGTCGGCGGTGTCGCGACTGGGTGTGCAGCGGAGTGTCGCCCTCCAGCGGGTCCAGGTCTGCTGCCATCTGAGGAGAGGGGTTCGCTTAATTCAGTTGCCGCTATTACAGCGAGTCCGGGAGGTCTGGCATGTATTGAAAAGTCATCCTTGCGCTGCAGCTTCAGCATACGCATGAGAAAGAGCCCGTGCTCACCTTTCCCCTACGAAGGTAGTGCTACGCTATCTCGCTACATTCACTCTTTCACCTAAGAGTACACAGAACTAAGACCCTAGAAAGAAAGTAACGTACCATGGGTAGAAGAACAAAGTTGAAGCCAAGGGAATTCACGGGCGGATCCCTCTGCAGGAAATGTGTTAAACTAAAGTAATGACTACTAAACAAGGAACATATTTAGCGAATACTTACAAAAATGTTCGGGATCTCTAACGAAACAAATCTTTGAAATTCACTGTACCTATACGAAGGCCTGCATATTTAATTTAATGTGTAATACTGCACACTTTAGCCATATGCTCAAAGACTATACTTCTACAAGTGACAATTTCATGAAAATTATGCAAGTCAAGCTGGTGTTATTTTCGAGACAAAACCGTTGAAGACTTTTTACAAGAAAAAATAACCGAGGTTGATTCTTACAGGTTCAGAGGAGGTATCGTCACAACAGCTTGGTATTGACTGTATATACCTCCCATGGCCTTCAAATTGTAACGCAAATGGTTTTGAAATGCACATTCCCTGTAGATACTCGTCGAAAAGTGAACAATATTCCGCATGTTGTGAAAAGCGGTACAAGGGGAATTCGCTTGGGTTTATTCAACGGTAAATAGCGGCAGATTAGTGCAAATATAGTCCTGTGAAGTTTACAGTTCTTCCATAAACTAATAGTCTTTTCCGTAATGATATACAGTGAATCAGCAAATTTCGAAAGGCAGTAAGTCTTTATCTATAGAATCACTGTAAAAAAATCCGTTATTTTTTGCGAGAAACAGTGACAGCAAAAACATCAAGCAAAATGAGCGTTTTTACAGTGCACAGAAAAAAAAGTTACTGCAGCCGTACAGGTCAGAGCGGCAGAAAGGCAGCTCTTTCCATGCTAGGAATAGCATTGCATTCTTTTGTTCTTGAAGAACAGAAATGTCCAAGATTTTCTACATAAAAAATTACTAAGGTTAATTCTCACGGGTTTCACAGAAACAATCGTAACTATACAGCTTCGTAGACTCTAACTGTTAACAATACTGCAATTGTAAAGACGCAATAAGAATAGAAAGTTTAAAGTCCCTAATGGTTTCTTGCTTTCTCAACGATATTCTCTGGCATTATCAACAAAAATAACATGTTACCCTTTACCGGGCAAGTGATCATGGTTACTCCGTAATGCCATGCCTACGAAAGCGTTTTCAATTCCCGGTAAAGCGTTAAGCTTCCATGTCCAAGCACCACCAGTCGTTTCAACAGTAACACGAAAACGGTAAAAAAGAACGATATATCGTTCTTTATTATAGTAATGACCATTACAGACGACTTATTGCTTGGCCAAGGTCATCGTTCTTTGATAGACCCGCCTCACTTGTATAAGTTATTGGGACCACGAAGACTCCGCGTGGGTCGAAGAAGCGAAGGTCGAGAACGGACGGTTGGTGCGGCGAGACGTAAAAATCGGAAAAATAAATCTAGGTCGGTAGGGAGCGCAGATATGCCGTTCCAAAGTGAAATTCCAATGAGGTGTTAAGCTACGGCAAACAGCGCAACTCATATTCAAGTGTTTGTTGAAGGAGTAAAACGACTTCATCTAGTTTAAAGTTCACAAACAGCGGATACAGAGGCGTGCTGTAGTCACACTTGGAATGTGAAATGGTCAACGTAACCCAAAGCACAGTTACGAGAGCGACACCTGTCGACGAGCGGCGCAACTTTCACATAACTGATACCTGCTCTCCATGAATGGATTCGGTAGGGATCAAAATTTTCTCTTGTATTAGGCTAGTGGGGTGTAAAAGAAAGAAAACTTTACTCCACTCCATAGAAGAAAAATAAACAATCTACACAAGTACACAAGCCAATTATTACTTCTACCAAGGAGGTTATGTTTATGTCGTGTTTGTCTGTCTGTCTCTTTGTCCGTCACCAAGATTATTCAAAAAGTTATGAATAGATCTTTACGAAATTTACAGGGATTGTTAAGGCATGCTAGCAGTAACAGATGATTAACAATTGTGGAAAATCCGTTCATCTGTTTTTTTTTTTTGCCTATTTTTTCTTAGCACCATAACTCAAAAGTTATGGAGGGATTTTCATAAAATTTACACGAGTTGTAAGGTATATTACGAAGAGTAAATTACAAAATTTTTGTGATGATCTGTTAGTTCGTTTGTGTGTTTGTCGTTGTGTTTGATTTTTTACTTTATGCTTCTAAGTACAGTAACTCAAAAAGTTATGATGGATCTATGGGAAATTTACAGCACTTAATTGTTAGTAATGCTAAAAGACATTAATAATTAAATTTTGGTAATGATCGCTAGGTCCATTTGTGTGTTTCACTTATGTTTGTCGTAATGTTTGTTAACAGGGTAACGCAAAAAGTTATGAACGGATCTTAACGAAAATTGCAGAAATACAAGCGAAAAGCGTAAATGATTAGATTTTGGTGTTTATACAAAGAAACTCATGGCTTCACAACAATTAGAATTTTTCGTTACAGTTGCCTTGCTTGGCAAAGGCACACGCTCTCAGAGTGCTCTCTAGTTATTATTATCATAATCGCAGCCATATTTTCCCGCTATTTATGAAATATTGACAATCCATAGCGATTTAGGATATAAATCTCAGCAAAAGGCGGCACCGAAATCTTCAGAAGTCTACCTAAACTCATGCGCGTTGTACTAGTAATACTCACAGAAGTAATCAGCGCGCTACAATGGACACAAAAAGGCGCAAGGCATGCATGACTGAGGTACAAAAAAGGTAAAGACAGAAAAAAGAAAGAAACACTCGTACGGAGGGTCTCATCGGTGGCCCTCCACACGGGAGCAGGTATAAGAGTCCCGGCCAGGGGATGGATCGCTTACCATCATTCGGCGGCTCACCTTATGGAACAGAAAAGGAAGTACAAAGAACATACCTAACCTAACAAGTTACCGTTTTGGGACAGCCCCCGAATGAGTAAGATCCAAATATGTCGTATTTCGACATGGATAGAACTCGCCAAAATATACCCCCTGAGTGCGCCAGAATGAACCCTCGCGGGCCTGCGCTAAGCAAATCTCTACACATTACTTGGGACTGTGATATAGTTTGTCACCATTCCTACTACACAAATTATTTCATTGAACGAGAAAAATGTGGGCATGGATAGTACAAACACGCATAGGAACTAAATTGAAGCGCACGCTGACAATTTACAAAACTGCAACCTCATAGTCAGCCACCATCAGAGTAAGAGACATTCCTCTAACAACAATTTATTTTCTACGCAACACCGAAGCATACCTTTCTTTAATTTCCAAATTCCGCCGAGGATGGAAGAAATACGCCTTGTAACAGCAAGCGCCCGCTATGTTAATGTACAGGAACACTATACAAACAGCCTCAGTCGCTTGACCATTATTCTTAACCTTACTTGGAACCCAGGATCTATTCTTTACCCTCCTCCAGACATAATTGAGCTCATCTGATTCCCAGGAGTGGGTATGGATCGAAGAAACGAAGGTCAGAGCCATGGCTAGGTACCGCGCACTGACACTGCATGGTCACGAAACACGTACCTTCAGAATGCACTCTAGCTAATAGAACTAGAAATTATTTACCCAGTTAGGCTTTACACAGAAATTTATAATATTTACTGAGATATCTCCGAGGCACGTCGGGTTTTCTTTCTCTGAACACATTTGAAAATACATAGCATAGATAAACAGTGAAAACGGTTTAGTAATTTCGCGTATTTTTGAAGTTGTTGAACTACAGATAAGTTACTATACGACCAATGGGAAGTTTTTCAGTGTGAGAGTACGAAAATAGGCAGTGCCCCCGCAAGAATCGATTTTTCAGCAAAACAATACTAAAATTGAAAAATAGAATAAATCAAAAGCGTAGCTATCAAATTAAAAGCCAAAAGAATGGTTTCCTGGCATCATACTGGTACAAAGAACTTCTATAGTCCTGTAAGTAACATAGCTGATAGTCGAAAAGCATTGGTTCTAAGAACTATAGAGCGGTCAGTGGGTGTACCAGACACGGGCAGCGCAGGCTCCTGGAAAAGCAATAAACTGGCAGCAAGACCTTGGACCTGAGGACAAACTTCTGATGATTAAAGCAAGCGAAATTACGGCGGTGCTGAGGTCTAACATTAGCGTCACGGACGCTGCATTGATCAGCCTTTGTCTGTGTGCGAACTAGAGAGCAAGAAGGTGTACAATGTGTACGTATTGGTACGTTACCAAAATTCCCCGCTACGTGCATGTCTATAGCTTGAAAAATTAGAGAGTACATTGCACAAGTGCAGTAAGCCTCATGAGAAGACCATACTTTGACTCTTTTCAGTCAAAAAATTCTAGGCAACCAACCGATGTCTTCAGTATAGCATTGGATGATACAGACTGTTGGCTTAAAATTTCTCTATTGCAGGCAGTGAAGCCAAAAAGCTGAATAAAATTATGTGTAACGATTAATTATAGCTAATCTAATACAGTAACTCACGAACACTACAGAATAAAGCAGCATTTCCCGAATTTTAGCCTTCCACAAAGTCCCGGTGGATGTCAAAGATCTCCGCAAACCCCTTACAGATGTCAGAGATGTCTACGAACTCTTTGCGGATGTCAATGGTCTCCTTCAACTTCCCCCTGCCTCCCTCTGTGGATATGAGAGGTTTTCACGAAATTATAAGTTTTCAAGAAACTGTTTGTGCCCGAATTACAGTATACGGTATTATACATAACAGAGTTTCGTTCAAGATCAAGTTTATATTGCAACACTGAAGTGATAACAGTACATTAGCTGTTTTAAAAAGAAAAAGTCTCTTATTTTAATTTTAAAAAGAAATACATCAGGAACTCCCTGTCGGGTACCCTGGATGTTCATACCCTAGATAGGAAGTCATAATTAGAATCTGTAATTCACAGAGGATTCAATCGGTCAGTCGGCCTCATGGGGACCTGAGAAAGTCCGGGCACACACGAACCATTGGTCACTAACGAATTAATTTAGATCACAAGATACCTGACTGTCAACACCTCGCAAGTTTGGGCTGATGGCAAAGTAATAAGACCACGACAAAATTTTTTACCAGTCAACATAGCGACCTACAAAAAAAAATATTAAATAAGCTATTCTTAGAGACGCAAGGAATGCATCTGTTGGAAAGACGTACGCACAAAGGAGTAGCGGTATGGCCATCGGTAAATTGCAAAATTTATTTTATCCAATTTTAGGACATTTTGGTGCCCAAACATTCATTATCGTCGTCCACAGTAATTATCTAGCAAGAAATTCGTGTTTTTTATGTAAAAAAGTTCTTGCATCACCGAGAAAAACTTACTTTTTGTTAGAGATCACTCTGTTGAGTAGAAAAAGTTTCATTGAAGTTTAATCAAATTTTCCATAACCCCATGTGGCTATTTGAGTGGGCAGGTTAGTACCGTACCGTCTATGCTACAACTGTTTCAAATCTATGGATGTTTAAAATGGTCTTGATGGCTCTGTCTTTGCTGGTGCTGGTATTGACAGCTTTAAACGATCTGTACACAGAGCTATTCTGTGATTTCGGATCTTCTTTTTTTTCATTCTTTTGTTTTTTCCACCCGCTGGGCTGGTTGCGTGGGGGTTTGTTTCATGGAGTTTCTCCGTTCCTACGTCGCCAGTCTGGTGTGATTTAATAATAATAATAATAATAATCTAAAATTTTTATTTTATTTTCTTTTTTAATTTTAGAAAGGGTTCAGTGACTGCACGCACGCAGTAGTCGGGGCCAATTGCAAGTAGAACTTCGAAGATCGTTGAGCAAACCAGCATGGATACATATTGTACAAGGTAAATCTGATACGTGGCAATCCAAACAGATAATCATACAAGCAATGTGACATGGTAACTTTCTGAAAACAATTAAACTTTTTGAGGATAGGAGACTTTATCATCATTCCTATTTTGCCTACAGTAGCCACAGCGTTGTAAACAAATAAAACAAAATCGTCGAGGTAAATATGTTTTATTCGCCGCTAATATTTGTCAAGAAAAACATATTTAGGCCACAGCCATAATCGATAGAAAGGTAATTTAGATTTAATTACACAGTGTAAAACAAGGCGTTATGTGTGACACTCTTCCATTTTTGTATTACTGTAGGTATATGCGGTTCAGAATATTATTTATTGCTTTTTAATTATAACCACCTCAGGAGATTTCAAAATATTACACTATCCACTTCTGATAACAAGAATGCATGCACTGCATCATCCGCTAGGCAGATAATATTGCAATTACTGTATTTATGCAGACACTAGTCATAAGACATAAGAAACTAAAGGATGATTTTCAGGAAGCACAAATATATACATTCTCAAAATAATATAATCAAAATATGAGTCTTCACTAAGAGATACACTGCGAATATATAACAAAGAGTGCATATGCATTAGGCGCATGAGTGTAGGTTACTCTAGTTCTAGCTTCATATTTGATCAATTATCCATGTTCATACATTATTGCTACCCACGAATAATACATCACGTTTGGCTACATAAAACTGAGTGACCGACTTTAATATGCAGTAAGATTTCTTCATTTCCTTAGCATACCCAGATTTCCGTCGCGTTATTTCGTGACAGCTGCATAGAATATTTAGAAGAGAGAGCGGTCGAAGAATTGACTGACCTATATATGTAGAACGAGGGCCGAGCGGGCATCCAAATGTACAATTTTTTTTTACTTTGCTCAAGCGGCGAACACCTGGACTCGCATGGACATTTACAAGATCTGATTTTTGAATTTATGTTACGATTTTCGTTAAGGAACACCTTTGTGGCACTAGATATAATATATTCCAATAATACTGTCGACGTTGGAGTTATACGTGCTCACGTTTTTTCAGTATTCAGCGTTGCCACTTGCCTTATATATAACTCAAACTTGTGCAACCAATTTTTAAGATGCTAGGTCAAAATTCGTACGTGGAGGGGGTAACCTGCGTGTTCGGGTTGTGCGCAGTATATGCGGCAACTAATATTCTCATTGTAAACGTGCATATCTTCAATAAGCATTTGGCACTGAATTATTCCGAGTTCGATTGGACTCTAATCCATCTGTGATAAAATTAAACATAATTTTCGTACAAATAAAACGATTTGTAAGGTCATCATAAGGGTACACTGGGAATGACAGACCAGTTAAAGCTTCCCCACTTATCTATTGCTCCGTAAGGTTACAGTATCCTCATAAATGTAGAGTATGCACTGGGTTAAAAAATTAGCAAAATTGCGAACATCTCTGACTTGTAGCCACACATGCGGATAATTTTCTAAAAATAATTTAAATAATGTAGCGACTTTGGCATTAAAACACGCACACCGTCACGTCAATAAAGAAAGGATTAACCAGTACACATCACTTTACGGTGAGCTGTGCCGCAAGAAACCAAGGCTAAAGTCAAGCATGAGGCACATGAGCTCAGTATTGATTTGGTTCAGCTATAGAGCCGCGCTTTATGAGAAGATCAGCAGAGGCCAAGCTTGGTATGGAGCGCTACTTGTATCCAGGTTGTAGAGGCCAAGCTTGGTATGGAGCGCCACTTGTATCCAGGTTGTAGAGGCCAAGCTTGGTATGGAGCGCCACTTGTATCCAGGTTGTAGAGGCCAAGCTTGGTATGGAGCGCCACTTGTATCCAGGTTGTGGAGGCCAAGCTTGGTATGGAGCGCCTCTTGTATCCAGGTTGTAGAGGCCAAGCTTGGTATGGAGCGCCACTTGTATCCAGGTTGTGGAGGCCAAGCTTGGTATGGAGCGCCACTTGTATCCAGGTAGTAGAGGCCAAGCTTGGTATGGAGCGCCACTTGTATCCAGGTTGTGGAGGCCAAGCTTGGTATGGAGCGCCACTTGTATCCAGGTTGTGGAGGCCAAGCTTGGTATGGAGCGCCACTTGTATCCAGGTTGTGGAGGCCAAGCTTGGTATGGAGCGCCTCTTGTATCCAGGTTGTATGTGATGAAACTCTGAGTGCGAATATAACTTGATGAATAATGTGTATCGCATGAGACTTAGTGATAAGCTTGCAAGAACGTGGTATTGCTTAAAAACTAGTAAAAATTGATGAAGAAATGGGCACTGCACGGGGTTTGGGATGAAAATGAAAGAACTGCTGTGAATGGAATGGTATGGTGGTAATAATTGATTTATTCGATATTGCTCGATATTCAGTATAAATTAATGAAGAATTGGTAACTGTAAGGTGCAGCAAGAATTACTGAAAAACTCGGCAATACACAAATGGCTTACAACAAATTATTTATAGGAATTGGTTAAAGAACGAGGTCTAGTAGAAACTGACGAAAAACTGGGTAGTGCACGAGGCTTGGTGAATCCACAACGTAGTAAAGGACAAATAAGAGGCTCAAATGATTAGCTTACCCGCTCAAGCCACTTTTCAAGTTAGGAACTAACACAGACCGTGGGAGCAAGCACTGTATCCGTCTATAAATTAGCTTGTATTCAGGACGTACAACATTTCTATCAATGTCGGATCTAATTTCGAACTACCTTTAATTAACCATGAACTGAACCGAAAAACAAAAACCTGGGATATCGAAGGAATAGTATTACAAACGTCCCGAGCAGTGGACACTGAACAGTGTGCGAGTTAACCTTTAATTGCTGCCAACCTGACTATATCGCAGACTGCTTTCTAATAATATATTTTGAGCCCTAAAACGAGACACCTTCTTTTACCCTTCGTCTTATAGCCGACTTTTCGGTCAGTAAATGCATGTCGTTAGGGGGACCAACTAAATCGTTAATAATCGGGTAAAAATAGCAACATTTGTAATGCCGTTTATGAACTACTGTATATATGCTGGTCCTCAAAGGGTTCAAACGCATCAAAATTAATCGGCTTTCAACTGTAAAATACACGATATTTTCGACTGATTAATATCGAGTTTCATAACCAGGCGCAACGGCTTCTTTTGTAAATTGAGCAAAACGTTTTTCCTAACTGTATCCATATCTTGGTCGTATGCAATCGCTGTAGCAACATCAATTTGACAACTACTGCACAGCTGGTTAACAATTGGTCTAAGACAAGAGGCCCACATATTCAATTGTTCTACGAATATCCACAGAGAGGCGCAAATGTAGAGCGACAGGCTGTGACTCCATACGTACGAAGCACTGCAAACGATTACAAAGACACATTTTCGGCCACAGTCGTGACAACTTTAATGCTGGTAATGGGTGGCTTCGTTTCCAGGTGAAAAATTAAACTGTACGGTAGCATGGCTCCGTTAGAGCAACGAGGGTCAATTGGGAAGCAGTTGATTAGTTTCGGCACGCACAACTTACCAGCCCGAAAGATGGCCCTACTTATTGAGTAAATTACGAGCGCACGGCTCTTGTTTATGCAAGAGCTACTCACAGAGTGCAAGTACCGGAAGGCACAGTGGTTCCAAATGCAATGAGCTGATCAAAGTTAAGAGCAGTGCACATACAGAAGGTAATATCGTGTCTTGTACCTAAGAGCTCTTTAGTTTATGTAACGGAATACTTTAAACAATCACATTCTGGTTTTGAGGATCAAACAAGCTAGTTCTCTTCGTACAGGATTTAGTACACATAACTACTACTCTTAACCTTAAAAAGCAAATGCCGAAGCAGTTCACTGCATTAAGGGCTCGTTCGGGTAGCTCGATTAAATCGAACTCAGCCAGACGCACTAGTCTGAAACCTCAGACAAGACAGTTGGTTTCGCCACTTTGAATCGTGTTACAGGTATCAAAAGCAACCATAGTACGCTTGAGACTGTTGGAGACCAAATTAAGGGGCATGACTGGGCATCGGACTGTCTCATAATTGATTCAGGGTTATTCTTAAAATTCGATCCAACAGGACGAAGCCAAAGCGCCTGGCGCAGGTTTCGGACAGGTGGGTTTGGCTTAGATCGACTCTGACAAGCCAATAGAAGGAGCTCTAACTAGACTGGATGCAAGTTATATGACACTGTGAGTCAAGTGAGAGATCTTTGCAGCGTAGTACATGTCTCTATATAGAGAAGTAGCGTCATGTATAGTGTTTTCCTATTGTTAACAGAAACAGGATATTAGTAACTATATAGCACATTGCTGTGGATCATTTAGCACAAGGTGATAGTATAAGCGTAGTATTATGTTAAACTATATAGGTATCTTACGCACAACTGCGAATTTGTACACTAAAGAACAAAAACGACTGCAGCAGATAAACATAGATAAATTTTTGGGCCAAAGAGCGCCAGCAAGGGCTGTGAGAACCTACATGTATTCATAAGTACACTCACTCACAACGACAGGCATATGAAGTTTTTGTGGGTGACCTCGTTGCTTTAAATTTAAAAAACAGGAGTGTATTACAAGTTTATCAACTGCAGCGTCTCAAAACAGTCTTACTAGAGTTGACGTATAAAACCTCTACACACAGAAAACTACGTCGGACCTTTTGTCCGATACAAGAGCTGTAGCAATTTCTGCGTATGACGGACAGGGTTCCACACAAAAGTTCAGTGGGTTAAAGCTCACGATAAACATCATCCGGTCACCTCGAGGTCACTCCGTTATACGACACTGAGGTCTTTGAAGCTGCTGAGGTTGACATGTCAGCATAAACCACAGATATCGGGAACTAGTGTCGTCCTGTACTACTTCATAGTAAATGAGAACAGGGTCGCAGTATTAGTTAAATTAGCACTTAACTTTAAGAACTAATACCACAGGGTGCGGCGCCCCTAACTTATTGAGCCCTGGATTCCATATTAGGAATAAATTGTCATTATTATAATTATCTATGCTATTAAGAGTGGCACCACAGTATTTTGTAAGGTTGGGACCTCTAGCTACCATTCGCTCCGCGATGCATGACATACCTTGATGATACTTCAAACGAGGTCCATGTGACGTTATGCACGCCACCCATCTTGTGCAGAGGTGATGCTGCAGTCCGTGACCAGCGGGGTGGCTAACAGCGAGTTATCCCCACTGTTGACGTAGCCGCTTGCAACAGGTTTATCTGGCACTTTCAGTAAGTATGCGTCCAGTAAGTTTTTAAATTTCGCAGTCTCTGTACGGGAGACATTTCGAACGTGACGTGGCATTTTGTTGAATAATTTGCCCCCGGACCGCGAAACTATTAGAATACTTAGTGGCTATTGCGTCACCACCAGTTTTGGTCGGAATGCGCACTTCACAAGTGCGACTAATACGGTCTGAGTGTCTGGCCTGGATTCGCCCATTGGCGTTGGCAGTAATTCCTTCTAGAATTTTCCAAACACATATGATCGTGAAGCGCTCGAATTGAGTACACTGAGTACATTTGAAGCTGAGCAAGTCTTTCGTGATAGTTTAAATCTTGCATGCCCCGGATTTTAGCAGTGAACGATCTCTGGATAGCCTCGAGGCGCTCTAAGTCTTTCCGTTTGCTTGGCGAATTCGGTGGCTCGACAAGTTCCAGTGGCCAAAAGCCAGAATAAAATCTCTATTTTTATTTTATCTAGTGACAGGCAACCGAGTGATGTCTAATTAAGTAAAATGTACAATTGGCTAAACAGCTGTACGCCTGTCGTGAGTCTTTCGCAGACATTGACGGGCTGCTTGTTGCCACAGACATTGACGGGCTGCTTGTTGCCGCAGACATTGACGGGCTGCTTGTTGCCGCAGACATTGACGGGCTGCTTGTTGCCACAGACATTGACGGGCTGCTTGTTGCCGGTGATGGGCAGAAGTTTGCGGTGCCGGAATGCCGTTAGGGCAGCGGGAGTGCAATGGGAGGTAATTAGTTGCTGCCGCAGCTGCATAGGCTCCGGGCAAAGAATGGTTTTAGTGATGTAACTGTAGCACATACATGACTGAGTTGTAACTGCTCAGAACCATAAACGAATCATCGAGGTAACTTTATTAACTTTCATGTGGAAAAAACTGAAACGTACACGCTTCCGCAAACAGACACCAAATCGAGAAAAAACGGGTGAACTTCAATGCGAAGAAACGGAGCATATAATATATATTTGTATATACTTATATTTTTGTTTGCCTAATTGCAAACCAAACAGGGAAATAAAAGCTTGCACGTATAAGGGCCACAAAATCAGATGTGTGAGCTATGAAACTCTAACAGAACTTTTTAATGTGCTTACTCAGTGATACCAACCGGAAGACATATGTTACAATTAAAGTTAACTAACCGAAGCAACGCCAATAGTAAGTAGTCTGAAACTGCAGCTGGCAATGGAGCAGCTTTGCGGTGGCCCTCGTCCGTTACAGTAATGAGGGTCGGCGAATGGCAGGCAAAACTTTTCAGACTAGTCGTTGCGGTTTAGGTATTATTCAAAGAAACTTCACGGGTAAAGCTCTGCTTTTTATTGACACACTGACAACCCCACAGTGACTGCTCTAACTACCAGGCTAGTTCCACCTTTGAACACCTAATAGCAGGAAATGAAATCAGCAGTTTTTTTTATCAGCAGACCGCACACTCCCAACATAAAATATACCTAGCATTTAAGACACACAGTGCTCAGACGCGTGAGTAGAAATTTAACCTTAAATGAACAGCGCCAATGGGTAGCTAACATCTGAACTAGAAAGCATGAAGACTCTGGCACCATTAGGAATGGAGCAGATCACACAGTGTATATACGGCGTTACACGCTGATAATTTTAGTTACCATCCGTTGTATTCAACTGTCAATCTCAGTTACAAAAAGTAAATATCGTCGATTGGTTGCTGAGTTCCAAGCTAGCAATTGTCCATATATATATATACTTGCACTGACATCGGGACCAACAGAGTTTTAATTAAGCTCACAGCTGTTCGTTATCAATAGAATAAACGAGTCCAACTGCACATTATAGCTGCCAAGGCCCGAATTTCAAAGTATCCAACCTCCGGCACCGAACGGAACTTTACATCAGCGGCAGTTGAGGTCGCCACAGTCGTGAAGATTGTGCAGTGATCGCCACCGGCACCAGTGTTTGTTGCCCGCTATTGATGGAACTTTGCGGTCCAGGGACCCGTTAGGGCAACAGCGATCCATTGGGAGATGAATTGTTTCGTGGGAGTGAAGTTAATCTCAGCTCTTTGCTTTAGTTCACCAATATATTGAATTTGCACTTCGAGTTTCAGAATTCCTATTGCGTGCAGTGCTCCGAATTTACCCTGTTGCTGGCTACTGCGCTCACCAAACGTGTACATAAACATAAATATAGATGTCGATTAGAAGCAGTTGAAGAAATTTTGATACCCACGAGGCGCGCTTCGCTGTTCTCCAGCTCATCAGGTGGGAGGGCAAAGTTGGTAAATTTAGTTCTTGCAATCTAAACATAAGCATATATATGTATATGGTCATAGAACTTTTTTTTACATTCGTCACTATAAATTGTTAACGCACGGTGGAAAAAACAAGGGAAACACAAACCCACTGCTTCCTAAAGAGCCACATGCGGCATGCATGAACATATATCTGTTACTGTTAGAGCGCTCTACATGTCGCCCACTGATACTCGACCTTAGACGTAGTTGTCATAGAGAAATTTTATAGACATTGCTTTTTCATTGGTCGCAATAAACCTTTAGCTACGAACAAAAATTCTCCTGAACTTTTACACATTGGTGCTGTAACAAAGCATCGCGCTGCTTGCACAAATAAAAAATAATAATAGTGAAAAATTATCTAGCAATTTTATCAGCTGCAAATGGGTCCAGTCTTCCTATTTACGATTAATGATGAACGAAAGAAGTTCCGGTTGTTACTTAACTACTCCTGTTAGTTACGTACTGCACTTTCAGAGGTGATGTCACCACTTAAGTAAAGCAAACAGAGACATTGAAAGAAATTAGGCAAGTCATACATAAAAAACTATACGACACCCGAGCACACAGGCATTCGCAAGCGGAGTAACACTCACTGGTATCCCAAGTCGTGGCAAACAAACGAAGAGAGCTACGGAGAAGAGTCGGAAAAAAGTATGATGAGCACGAACATGATGCTTTGAGATCAATTTCCAAATTTGTCCCTTTCACCCTACAGAGGTCGCGAATATAAACGAAAAAGAAAGCAAAAAAAAAACAGGGAAATGCTATATGCGGGCACAAAGAGAAATTCAAGCAAGAGAACAATAAACTGGACAAAACAAGATTTTAATCCTTTCATATCAGAATTAAAATCAGCTTCATAGGAAGAGCGCTATATGTGACGTTCTCAAATGAGCATAGTGGGTATGGAAGGGTTAAGAGAAACTGTGTTGCTGCAACACGCATACAAGGAACGATGTCACGAGGTCCTACCTCTTTAACGCAAACACCTCGACAGTGTCGCAAGTATATGGTTCACAGATTTTGATTTCATTGTCGTTAATACTCACATAACCTCAATGGATCCCGAGAGCAAGAGTTTGCATTAACAAACAAATTTATTTCTAATCTCTCGTAGGCATGGCAGTATTAATGACTGTTTGAAGTGGGTGGTAAAGGTGGGCAAATTTAGCTGCTCCAAAACTTACCAAGTCAGGTACTTGTTAATTAGCCTTCCACGTGCAGCGCCCCAGCCACACATTCCAGTTTTCCCACACACAAGAGAACACACATCTCTTCAATATGTCATTTTATATTCGGCGTCAACTACCTGCGTGTTTGATTCGCTTATTCTTAAGCGATATATCTATTCCTTTCAGTTTTAAAGTATCCAAAACTCCAGTCGTGAGCGATAAGTTCGCCCCATGCATTGGAATGAGAGGATCGAGTTTCAGGTGTTTATCACCAACTCATTACGCTTGTTTACGCACGATCGGTTTACGATCCTAAGTGGCGCAGTAATCACTCAGAATCAGAATTTCGGGCAAGCTAAAGCTAATCGTATTAGATTATCCTGCCCGAAGCGAGCGATTCGCACCAGCCTCAAGCGTTTCCAACGTTAAGACGTTGCCTGTCTGCTGCCCGTTCTTGCCTCACCCTATGCAGACCACATCAACTTTGGGGACCACTTCTAGTACTTTACTATTTGTACATAAATCAGGCACTCATTTTAAGTTGCTCTGCTCCTCCTATACATGACTTTTTTCAAACTCGTAGTTTAAAATTGTGCTTTGTTGTCGAGTCACTGACATATCAGCACTGTCACTAACCTCTTCTCCTTCTGCTACTTCCGTACTGCGGGGGGAAGACAACAGCGTTAAATAAAGCAATGAAGTCAGTGTAAAGTGACTGGATGACAGTCACGGTCCAGTGAACGCGGGGGGGGGGGTCACCCACGCTTGACCTTCAGGCAGGGATCAAAACCAACCGTTTTGCATTTGGTTCGTTTAATTTAAACTGGCTGACGCACAGGTATAGTAGAATCTTTTTAGAAATTTAGCATAAAGCTGGTTCTAAAATACACGAGATATGTCTGACAATGAGAACATAAAGTGTATCTGGAAATTTGTAACAACATGAATAGCTGAAAGAAATTGACCGATAGTTCATTAAACTGTTGTATAAAAAGAGGCTTGAGTATTAGCCAAACTTGTGGTATAATAGGGCATGCGGTCAAAAAATATTAAACTAGCAAACCTCGACAAGTAACACAATGCTAGCAAAAATTTTAAAATGATCCACAATCTAAAATTTTTTCCGGATCCTTAATTCCCAAAATTTCATTATCCCTTTCTAGAAATATGCAAAGTAGTTTCTGTAAATTTCACAAAGATCCATTCATAGCTTTTAGAGTTATGTTCTGAAAAAGAGAAAGGTAAACAAAGAAACCAATACGCAAACGAACCAACAAATTATTAAAAAAATTGTGTCATTTGTTCCTCGAATCGTTTCTAACAGTTTCTGTACATTTCATAATGATCCGTTTTCAACTTTTTGAGTTACGTACTGACGAACAAAAAAAAAAAAAAAGCAACAGACAAACGGACGAGTATTTCTTCTAAAAAAAATTTGGTCGTTTAATTTTCGCACCATTCCTAAGAGTTCGTGTAAGTTTCATACAGAACCGTTTCTAACTTTTTGAACTACTGTATAGCGCCAAGAAAAAAAAAGGCTGAACGGAGCTACAAAAACAAGCTTATTATTTGTGCCTCCTGACATATCCAAGAGTCGCTCTAAATTTTACGAAGATATGTTCATAACTATTCGAGTCATATTGTTGAGAGACAAACAAACAGACAGTCAAGACAAACGCCTATAAAAAGATAGAGCTTATCCTCCTAGGCGGAGGTAATTAACACAACGGATTTACATAGGTACTTATAGGGATATTAGTCAGAAAACCAAAGCAGTCGCATAAAAGAACCCCGCTAAAATTGTGTGTTGCTATGCGGCGAATATCAAACAATATTGCACCGATTCCTCCCAATATTCAGGGGAACGTTGTAAACAAAACCACTCAAGCCGTGTATACATCCATGCCAATAACATTTGCACTGCAAATCAATGTCATTCGTACCGGCAATTAAATATCAGCATTGCACTTTGTGAAGCAATTACACTGTAGCTTAGGACTCATCTAACCTAATATCACTTACGGAAAGAATACAATGTAATATGGTACAGGAAATTTCTAATTTTCAAAGACACTTAGCACAAGAGTTCAAGGCTATTTAGCTCAGTAAACACATAAAAGTTGCTAATAATATTTGTACTCAAAACTCAAGGTCACACCGTACAGGATAATCCTCATTTTCAATGGCACTTTGCAAAAAAAGCCAAGGCCATTTAGCGTAGGACGGACACACCCGAGCATGCCAATCATAACCAAACAAATCAAGGCCATAAATTTGCACCGGATACTCAATGCCACGGTCAAGGCGCTCGACACTTGGGGAGTGCAGCTAACTTTGCGCCGGATGCGCACTATCATAGTCTGTAATATTAGGACATCGGGGTCAGGGACAATTCTACGCGAGGTACTACCGACCAAGGTTAACAAAACCGGTGCCATGGAAATAAAGACACTGGAAAAAGACTGGTCTACAAGCAAATTTTCACGCTTCTACAATCGTATGAACTGCTGCTATGTAGTCTAATTTTAGACACTGATTTTAGATCTGCAACTGAAACTTGGCCAGCAGGTTGAGTATAATAAATACTCGTCGTAACAACCAGGATGGGCATAATAGCAATATATTTTTGTGAAATACATGAAACACTGCGGGATTCTTTAAAAACTAGAGCACTCTGAGAGCGCATGCCTCCGCCAAGCGAGGCAACGGTAACAAAAAATATAAGTTGGCTCTGAAACCATAATTTTCTTTGAATAAACTCCAAAATCTAATCATTTGTGCCTTTTGATAGTAACAACAGCTTGTGCAATTTTCTTGAAGATCCGTTCATAACTTTTTGAGTTATACTGCTAACAAACGTTATAACAAACATGAATAAAATATACAAACAAACAAACAAACCGATTTGCACCCAACTTTAATCATTTATGTCTTTTAACATTACTAACAACCCCTGTAAATTTTATAATGATCCGTTCATTATAATTTGAGTTATTGTGCTAACAAGCATAAAATTAAAAAAGTGACAAACGAACGAACAAACGGATTATAATCTAAATTTGGTCGTCTACTCTTTGTTGTATAACTAACAACTCATGTTAATTTCATCAAAATCCATCCATAACTTTTTTAGTTATGGCATTGAGAAAAATGAGGCAGACAAATAAACGAACAAACAAACAAACAAACAAACGGACGCACATATGTTCACCAAAAGTAAATCATCTGTTCCTCCTAACATACCTAACAATCCCTGTTAATTTCGTCCAAATCGGTTCATAACTTTTTGAGTCATCTTGGTGACAGACAAACGGACAGACAGACAGACAAACACGACGAAAACATAACCTCCTTGGCGGAAGTAAAAATCCTAACAGAAAAATATTTATACTGTGAGTCGCGAAGAAAGATGATACGCATCGAACAGATACACAGATACTTTCGGACGTCGACCTCAGGCCATTGATGTTATGGTTTCCATGGCGACTGTGCTTGCTACAAGTAAATGACGATACTACGTGCTTGCACGGTCAGCGAATGAAATTCTGAGTGCATTACCGGCAGCTTATTGAACCACTGTAGGTATGATTAATATGGAATGCAATTCAAAGCAATCTTACGCTTATGAACAGTGATGTCCTAGACACAATTCCCTCGTCAGGGCAAGCTCCGCTACATTTGATCCTCTACACAAGCAGTAATTCTATCAAATTCGGAAAGACGAGTTTACGCAGCGTCGATGAGAGCTTCAATTAAAGTATCCAGTATCAATAAAATTTAATAAGAGAATGAGCTACGCCACTGCACTTAGGAATAAAATATCCACTTCAGTGCTTACATACTCCATTACATATTGAAGCTCACTATTACGACCTATCTATCACTATCGTATCACATATACAACTGCTATTTTACCAACAGATGTAAATTATAAAATCAAACGGAAATAGATTCAAGTACCACTCCTGCGGGAAGACTAGATATATCATTTAACTACCGACGGCATCTCTTGCTACCTCAAATCAATCTGGAAGCTGAACGTTTTTTCCTCTTCTGAAAGCTCCAACGTCAAGCTCAGTGTAAGCACTAGCTGTTTTTAATATTTGCTTTTAGCTTCTACTAATTACCTATGCGAGTTGGCAACAAAAACATCGCGAATGATAGAGCTGGGAACTTTTTCGAGTTTGCGTCTCCACCCATGGCAAGCTTGTTTGTGAAATAGAAAACAAAAATATTACAGACAGAATACCTTCCCTCAGAATATAAATACAAAAAACTAATTTATTCTCTTCAGTTACCACAAAAATATCTAGGTACAGTATATATATTATTTTTGCCAAAAGGACAATTTTTCTATGAGGCAAAACGATGCAATATCTTTTTGCAAAGGCTGATTCAAGTAAAAATATTTCAAACATTAGTAATTCCTACGACTCAAGGGTTAAGCTGAACATTACGGGGAAACAGGAGACTTGTATAAGTCAACTACGACCGAGACGTTCTTGTAAGCTTACAGTTTTTTAACTTCCCCATTACGTTATAAGCAGGCTTTCAACTCAATGCGAAAAATCGAAACCCCAGGATTGACGTTCGGGAGACTATTCTTCTAAAAAGAATCCATCGCTGTGAACGACTCGATGACGCTTGACAAGAAGGGTCTCCAGCTCTCATTAAGAACAATAAAAAGGATACAGAAACCATTTGCGGTTTTTCGGCGTCTGTTTCCCGACACTGATGAAAAACGCCGTCGTGATCTCGGAAGGCATTTCCCACGCAATCAAAGCGATAAGAGGAAGGCAGGGCGGCGGTATGGACGGCATCAGTGATGCTTGGGAAGGTGCGGGAGCAGCGCCCCCTGAACCGTGCCCTGGAGGCCTGCCGTATCCGCTGGCTTCTCGCCGCGGGCCGACACGGGGGCCGTGCGGGTGTTTATGTGGGTGGTAATGGGTCAGGGCCTCGTGAGGAACACTTCGGGACCATGGTAGTTTATGCTGGTGTCAATGGACCTAGGGCCTCACGAGGGACACATCGGGACCATGGGAGTTTATGCTGGTGTCAATGGACATGGGCCTCACGAGGGACACATGATACCATGGAAGTTTATGCTGGTGCCAATGGACATGGGCCTCACGAGGGACACATGGGACCATGGAAGTTTATGCTGGTGCCAATGGGCCCGGGCCTTGTGAGCGACACATGGGACCATGGAAGTTTATGCTGGTGCCATACCAGGGCCCGGAGCACTCCCTGTGTAGCTCATCACCCATTACATCGCTTAAGACGCGAGCACTGGAAAGTGGGCGCACTGGAACTGGAAGGCCAAACATTGCCGGTTACGTGATGGCCAAATCGCCCCCAGTCGGGGGGGGCGCTAACCGGAGTGGGCGGGGCCTGGGAAACCGGAAGCATGCGGGGCCAGAGGTCAAAGGTCACGAGCGCAGAATTCACTACATTACCCACTACTCACTTCGGGACCATGGGAGTTTATGCTGGTGCCAATGGACCCGGGCCTCGTGAGGGAGACACAAGAGGCATGTGAATTTACGTTGCGGTAAACATATTATGCAAGTAAAAATGCACCAGAGCCATGAGGTAGACACTGGGCCAGGTGAGGTAACAAATACACCAGCCGAGTAGGTGGTAACGGACAGAGGCCTCACTACCTGCCCTAGCAGATTTTTTGGCTACTCCAGACGCTCTTTTGACGGCTTTAGCTTCTGTGGCGGTGCAGGCTATTGCGTCAGGGGGTCACGAGCAACACAACACGAAACAAAAACAAATTTCTTACCTTAAGCTTCTGTGGTATAGCGTAGCAGAGCGCCGCCGCAAGCAGCAGCAGCAGCTGCAGCCGCATCGCAGAACCGAACATCTGTAAAAAAAATGTATAAACAATAAGAAAAGGTTAGCGCATTTCCATTTACAGGTATTAGTAAATTCTTTACTGGTATTATTATCATATTATTAAAACTAATAAAATCGAGGAAAAAATAAACACTTAAACAATCAGATGCCTAAAAAAAAGCAGTCCATGCGCCAAATCGAAATTAAAACATGAGAACACAAAGAAATATAGCTCAAGAAAGAACTAGTAGATCAATGAAGAGCAAGAGAACCGACCCAAGAGTTAGGACTAGTATGTACTAACCTGATACCACCAGAACATAATTTGCAACTAACTGTAAATTTTAATTAATCGTAAGTGCCAATGAATACCTCCAAATGTCAAACAATTTTTTCATGTCATCACCACATAAATGCACCACTGCATCGTTATCACAGCTAGTGTAAAAACACACTCGTTCTTGACCTAATGCAAGTGAAAACGAACCGGATGACAAGCTGAGTGTCACAATAATTTCCGGGATTCTCAGAGTAAAAAAACACTCGTCCAATTATCACGAGACTGACCTGTATAGCGAAAACTTTATTATTTCTTACTAGTGGTCCCAGCTGTTGAAAATGGCAGCAACGTCTGTGCATGAGGACTTCTTCGTCCTAGAGGCCAATGTTCTGTTTTGAATACTAAGATTGTACATACATATAGGGAAACGCTGCGTGTAATCAACAAATAAGCTTGAAAGCGTTCAGCCGTTCGCCGGGAATTTTTTTCACTCTACAGCTTTGCTTCCATTTTACTGTATGTGTCCAACTCATCAGAGCAGAGTTGACAGACACCTAAGCGAACAGCGATTGAAGTTCCTGCCTCATTGTTTGAAGGGACCAGAAATACACATGAACACATGTTGATTGGTGCCGGTGCAGTATCGTATGTGCCCTACCCGAGTGAGATTCAGCTAAAATACGTATGCCTGCAAGTTAAATTAGGCACCTATATGCTAGCAGCGCCCAACTATCCTAAGCTATTCTTAACTAGCCTAACCTATTCGAGCCTAACCTAACGCATAGTATCAGGGAGGCAATATCCTAAACACCGGCAGTCACTGATCAACAACAATAATAACTAGAGTTGCCACGCAGCGTGCACGGAAGAGGACGTCACCATTCAGTATTTATGGTATCGAATCAAAGTGACAGCACAATTCTGCATTGCTGCAAAAGCAATTCTGAAGCCTTCGGCAAACGTATAGGGAGGTGACTTTAATATTCATTAGTAGCTCCATCAGGATAGGAGTATACCAAACAATGTTATTGCTGCGAAAAATAGATATTCTTTTAGGTGGTTAGAAGGTTAAGAATATGGCAGACACACAAACAGATGACTGAATATTATCGCCACGACCACGTTCTCAGGGTATCACTACAAAAAAAAAACTTCAACTGCCGAGTTTCAGAAGGTAAAAACCCAAGCGTAAAACTGAGTTCTTGCAATTCTTCTTTGCAAGGCATCGCGCATCACCACTCTGAAACAACACGCACTTAAAACGTAAACATTATAGCGTTACTTTGTAGGTCGAGGTCCATATTCTGCACTGAGCACTATATACGAAGCACTTAAGCGCAAACTACGGCTTTTATATTATTATTATTGAAACGACATGCGTTGTCGCCCGTGGACAGGTGATGAAAACAATTGAAGCATAAGAAATTCCAGGACGCCCAGAGCTTTGTCCCGAAGAATCACTCAAGAAGAAAAAAAATTAAGGCCGACTTGAACGCCTGCATATCAACACGGCCGAATACGGATCTCGGCAATGAATTCCATGTGAACACAGATGGGGGTAAAAAACCAGGGACGGAACTGAGGAGTGTGGGTACTGTGTGGCACGTACATTGCACTCAGCAACGTAAAGAGGTTAACTTCAGCCACAGCTCCAGTGCAAACATACACACCGTACCTGGCTATCTGTAGTGGAGGTGTCTCATGTGTATAATAAGTTACGATGATGATTAACGAATAAGTTACGAAGATGATTAACGAATAAGTTACGAAGATAATAAACGCATAAGTTACGAAGATGATTAACGAATAAGTTACGAAGATAATTGACGAATAAGTTACGAAGATAATTAACTGGGAAGTTTTAAGCGTTACAGAGGACGGGTCCTCCTAGACAAAATTCTATCACACTTAGGCTATTATACACAAGAGCTCACAATGGTCGATTCCATTACGATGGGGGAAAAACTCAATGCTAACCTGAAGCGGAAATTTAGAACGGAAGGCAGAAATTACCGTACGCTGCGGTCGCAAAAAACCTTGCANGACGGGTCCTCCTAGATAAAATTCTATCACACTTAGGCTATTATACACAAGAGCTCACAATGGTCGATTCCATTACGATGGGGGAAAAACTCAATGCTAACCTGAAGCGGAAATTTAGAACGGAAGGCAGAAATTACCGTACACTGCGGTCGCAAAAAACCTTGCAAAACAAATCAGCGATGCTGTAGACTATAAACACCGCAGCCGTGACTGGTCTACGGAGCTAGAGAAGAACCGAATAATTACGCAGCTTAGTGACTTACGACGTTTTTGTGACTGTGACGTACCGCCGGCCATGGGAGGTTTACTGATAGTTACGAGCGCTGAAGTTAATGTCTCATACACGGTGTGGTGCATTTTGTGGCCGAGCCTAAATATTATATGCTAATCATATAGTGGCTTGTTTGAATAGGTATTGTGCGCACGTACCGGACTTTTATGCCGTATACTGGCTTCGTGGTACAGTATCAAAGCTACGCAGAAGTCCCTATCCAATATTTCGATTCAGCTCAAGGGTCGACAGCTAAGTTTAACCCACATCAGATTGATTTTCTCTTGTTGATCAGACAAATTTAAGAGAGACTAAGTGATGAACGTAGAGTAGAGAGACGATGGAACTCTACATAAATCCAGTACGAGAGGCATAGCAGGAAGATACAGTATGAGTGTCGGGAATAGCTTCAGAGATGCTTTCTAGCGTCATCCACTGCACACCGATATAGAACCTCTACCGTGCCACATAACATGCTTGACGGACAGTCAGGTCTTCTATACACTATGCATGAGCGGACTCTCTTCCACATCATCACAGTACATATTCAACTGGTAGTTTTCTAGGAATTTTTGAACATAGGGCGTATATCGGTCGACAGGAGCTCTTACTTAGGCATCACACAACTTTCAGTCTTCATGTTTTTGCCAAGTGCATGAGTATCTACTGGTCCTCTTCCGTGTGTGTATGTTCGCTTTACATGCCCGAGCAACCATTCTCAAGTCTGTTCCATGCCTATACACCAAACTGTTTTCATTTCCACTTCACGCTCGAGTTAACAATCTCTAGTTTTTTTCTTAGGAATGGTATGAACAAAGGCCAGTGCCACAACATTCCACGCTCAAACACGTCCTAACGTCTTTGCCACGCGTACATTCATACAGCAAGAAGGCCTCTTCATTACCTCGACGGCAGAAAATTCATCTCACAAACAAACTTTTAAGGAGCATTTTGTGAGGGAAGATGCACCGTCATGCACGAGGCTCATAGCCAATTATGACAGACAAAGCTACCGGCAGCTCCAGCAACATTCCTGAGGAATGAGAAGACAATTGACACTTTATCGTCGGCAGCTTCCGCGCAACCGAGAATTCGTCAGACCACTTCAATGGACCAGACAATGCTGTTGACATACGTTTACGAGCATTTTACTGCTTTAAAACAGAGAAATTCTGTGTCAATAGCGGGCACGGGGTGATCGATAATATGCCTCGATACTTCATTAGAACATTAAACATTCGTGTAACTTCTTCCTTACATTACCCAGTGGCTAGACCTTTTTAACCCTTACACTTGAGATACTTTGAAAAAAATTACCAGTTTTCACTTCAAGGTAAGTAGTCTTATTAGTTTTCAATGGCACGGTTTAACCGTCGGTCATATTTACCTCCACTAAGGAGGTTATGTTTGACTGTCCATCTACTTGTCTGTCACCAAGATACCTAATTAAAAAGTTATGGACAGATTTTGACGAAACTTAAAGGGATTGTTCAGTATGTTACGAAGAACAGATGATTAACTTTGGTGAAGATCCGTTCATCCGTTTATCTACCTCATTTTTCTTAATGGGATGACTCAAAACGTTATGGACGGATTTTTATGAAATTTATATGAGTTGTTAGGTATATCACGAAGAGTAAACGACCAAATTTTTGTGATGATCCATTCATTTGTTTGGTTGTCGCTGTTTTTAACTTAACGCTTGTTAGCACAATAATTAAAAAAGTTATGAAATGGATCCAGGCAACTATAGACCTGTCTCCCTGACCAGCCATGTAAAGCAGACGTTTGAAAGGGTGTTTAGAAAACACCTAGTACATCATTTAGAAAGCAATAACCTGCTTACATCAAATCAACATGGCTTTCAACCATTTCGCAGCTGCTTCATCATTATGACTATACTCGACTTAGTATGCCAAGGCAAAAGTGTTGACGTACTATATTTAGATTTTGCCAAAGTATTCAATAAAGTAGACCATGGAATACTGCTACTCAAACTTTTCTCAACATGGGCATTTGTGGAAAATGTCTTAGATAGGGATCGAAACTTTCCTGAGAAACCGAACCCAAAGCGTAATTATAAATAATAAAGTCTCCAAACGACAGCCGGTACTCAGGGGAGTCCCACAAGGCACCGTGCTTGGTCCAATACTCTTCCTCATCATGATAAATGATATGGGGCACTAATGTAATTTACCAGTCCCTCATCGTTCGCTGATGACACACGGATATTAGCAGCGGTACAATCAATGGCAGACGTACGGAATGTGCAACTAGCTCTAACCCACATCTTGCACTGGACATCGGTTAACAACAAGACCGTCAACGAAACAAAATTTGAACTTTTACGATACGGATAAAAACTTCTCCCTTACTGAATCTACGTCATACCTGACGAGAGATGGGAGCGAAATCGAGAGAAAGCAAATTTTAAGGGATCTTAGGGTGAGAATACAAGATAATGCCACTTATGAACAACACGTGGCTCGAGTTGTTACCATAGGCAAGAAGTGGAGCGGAAGGGTGCTTCGAACATTCTCTTCACGAAAGGCAGACGCAATGAACGCCTTATGGAAACAACTGATACTACCAAGCATTGAATACTGTTCACCTCTTTGGATGCCACGCAAATAGAAAGACTTAGAGCGCCTCGAGGCTATCCAGAGATCGTTCACTGGCAAAATCCGAGGCATGAAAGATTCAAACTACCACGAAAGACTTGCTCTTGCTCAACTTCAAATGAACTCAGTTCAAAGGAGATTCGAGCGCTTTACGATCATATATGCTTGGAAAATTCTAGAAGGAATTACTGCCAACGTCAATGGGCGAATCCAGGTCAGACACTCAAACCGTATTGGTCGCACTTGTGAAGTGCGAATTCCGAACAAAACTGGTGGTGATGCAATAGCCACAAAGTATTCTAATAGTTTCGTGGTCCGAGGGGCAAAATTTGTCAACAAAATGCTACGACACATTCGAAATGTCACCGATACAGAGACTGCGAAATCTAAAAACTTACTTGACGCATGCTTATTGAAAGTGCCAGATAAACCTGTTGTAAGCGACTACGTGAACTGTGGGGATAACTCGCTGTTAGCCACCCCGCTGGTCCCGGACTGCAGCATCACCTCTCCACAAGATGGGTGGCGTGCATAATGTCACCTGGACCTCGTCCAAAGTATCATCAAAGGTATCAAAGGTAAGGTATGGATCTTCGTGAGATTCACAGGAGTTGTCTAGTGTTAAAAGACATAAATTATTAAATTTTTGTAATGACCGGTTGGTCTGTTTGTGAGTTTGACTAATGTTTGTCAGAATGTTTGTTAGCAGCAAAACTCAAAAAGTTATGAACGCTTCTTCAAGAAAATTACTGAAAGAGTTAATGCTGCTAGGAGACAAAATATTGGATTTTATTGTTTATACAAAAAAAATCACGGCTTCAGAACCAATTTGAGTTTTTCGTTACCATTATCTTGCTAAGCGGAGGTATGCACTCTCAGAGTCTCCTAGCCATATCTACGATAGCTGTCTCGAGTTCGAGAAAATCTCAGGAAAGGCTTCACATCTACAGAACGTACAAAACAATCCCCTCCCCCCTCCTCGACGGCAATTAAGCTAAACTGACGTTTATTGCCAAATGTTTAGAAGCCGCTCAAAAAGTTGCAGGTTACTTACCGTGAGCCAAGCGAAGTGCTACCCATACCTGAACAGTGTAGCCACGTTGAAAATGCTGGTGCAAGCTTTGGCAAAAAACAATTGGTTTTATAGAATACAAAGTTCTTCGTCACCTAGCTGGTAGGCGATTATCGTATCATATATATGAGACACTCAAGAGACAGAATAGGTTGACACACTGACAAGCTAGCAACGATGCAACATAGTGATCGAACGCTTTTCACTGAATGCGGGGGGCATAGGATTATGATGTGATCCCATCTTTATGGGTAAGGAAGTTTCGTCTACGATGCCAAAGCATTCCTCCTGACTGGTCCAACAAGCAGACTTTGCACTGCGTCGGTGGCAGTTGAGGCAGTTGACTCACAGCGAACCAATAATCAATGAATAGACGAAACTAAGCGTTGGCGGCGCACCACCTCAGCACCCAGCACCCTTACTTGCGCGGTGGGTGTATGCGTGCAGCTACATATACCAAAGGTGATCTTTCCTATAGATAACCACTCAGAAATTAGCAGAAGCTATCTTATAAATTGTTTTCCTATTAATTACGACTAAGGACATGGCAGAACCCGGCCGTCTATAGGGTTCTTTTCCGGTAGACAACGACAACAAAGGAAGTAGCAGAACCTCTCGTACAGGGTGGTGACGAATCTTAGGGGTAAGATATCACTGGAGACTTAATACGACAAAAGAGGACGTGAATTGCCATGCAGTAATGTCAGCTCCTAAAAGTGGAACACAGTCTACTGTTTCCTTAGAGACGGAAAACTAAGAAACATCTAGCATAATGACCAGAGCAAGCCAACACGATTGAATATTTTAGTGAAATCATGTTTAATTATTATTATTATTAAAAACTTCACGCTTGAGCTCCCACGGACAGGTAATACAACCCAAATTAAGCATTTGCAACACCGGGAAGCCCAAAATGCTGCTAAAGGAAATCCAGCAAAAAACCATTAACAGCCGACTTAAAAGCCTGCAGGCCAACACGACCAAAAGCCGATGCAGGCAACTAATTCCAAACTTTAGCCAACCAGGGCACGAAGCACCGACAGAACTGATTAGTTCGACATATGACAGCCTCCAAAGTGAAAGAGTGCGCTCCGCACGCAGCACGAGTCTCTC
>LQNS02278083.1:13715992-13809399 GCA_001587735.2 Parhyale hawaiensis | reverse complement strand
TGGCATTTCCTCCAACTCAGGGGCTACCCAGAGCCCCGAACCCAAAGCCAGCTCATACAAACAAAGTGGCGTCCGGTGGCCGGACAATGGGGGCGGCCTGATAACGCGCAGACCACGCGCAAAGAATACACAAAGAATACTAATTGGCCCACAAGTGATCCGTTTGGATTAGATATTAATCTCGATCTCCCATAACCAAGTTGATGAAATAACTATAACAAGGACTTATACCGTATTTGAGGCAAATATATGCATATTGTACAATACGGTACATACTCAAGTACACATTTTTCATTCTGCCGCAGACATAGTTGAACTATAACGCCTCGTGGCGTAATACCATCACCTGCTGTGGGGGCCAATTCAACACAATCATTTTTAAGCCAGTTAATCCTAGTTTCTCATATGAAGCTACGCCCAACAAGGTTAGCACACAGCCCCCAGTAGATTCTCTTAATATTTACATAGGAAAAACAGAATGCCTCGTGGCGCAAGACAATCGCCCTCGGTGGTGACAAATTCAACGCCGTAATTTTTTATGGCCAACTAGTCCTAGTGTTTTAGTATCGGTCACATCTAGGTCAACTCACCAAACTCCCTACAAAAAATTATCAATATCACTTTTTGGGTGGACAGACAAATATATATACTTAAATCTTCAATAAAAACATTATCACCTCTATCACTTCGTTCGCTGGTGATAAAAATTAGATAAGGGCATTTATGGCTGCAAAAATCTAACATTAGCAGTAAAACTACTCCCTGGACGTCAACGGACGTGTGATGAAAAAATTCGGAGAATTTAGCAGAGCCAAATCGTCCGAAACACCGCTAGGAAAAGCTCTAAAAAAATACGTTGTTGCCTTGAACGTTTACAGAACTACTGCGGCCAAACAAAGATCCCGGCAATGAATTTCACGCCAACGCGGATGCGGGTATAAACACCAACTGAATTCACGAATTTAGCGTCTAAGAGTAGCGAATTAAAAAAGACGGACCTCAGCCGTAGTTCGTGTGTTTCTCCCAAAGTCCTAATGGACATGGACAGATGAATAAAAACAATGTCCCTCACTGTTATGAAACTGGTCAAACATATAGCGGCAAGCTACACTCTGATTATAGGACAAGTTCAAAACGCAACCGACTGGCTAAGTAAGGCAACTGGTTCAGCATACAAAGGTTACCGGCAGCAGCCCAAGCCCAGACAGGGAAACAATACTCCAGCAGAGACAGCAAGAAAATGCAGAAGCCCTGTTAAATAACAACATGCATTACCACCAAACACAGCATTAATCTAACACAGGAGCTAATAGCAGATCGAAGCAGGTAAGGTCAGGTGCCTATAATGTGTGCCTCAAGCGTAAGCTCTTCATCAAAGTGGACACCAAGCATCTTCAGAGAGTTAAATCACTGCAGAGCAGAGTTTCCTACATTCAGAGATGGATGCAAGGATAAAAGCGTTCGAAATCGACTGACAATCATGTAGTTTTGCCCAGCTCCTAACCAGGGGCTGGGCCACCGCATCACGCAAAAGGTGCTAAATCAGAGTCCTCAAAGTTCGTCGGTATAATTGATCATCGTGTTTTCAGAAAAGATTCACCTCCAGAGGTAAACATTTGAATGAAGCGCCGAATACACTAATACAAATCAACAGCATCGTTTCAATAAATAGAGTAGTGTACAATATATGACATGTACCTCATAAATTTTTTCCTATAGGGAAAAGCAAGACTAAATCATACGTTGAAGTAATACGACTTTAAAAACTTATCTGATGTTAAATTTAACTCGAAAAATCACGCATGATTTTACTTTGAAAATTTTAAAACTTACAAACATTATTTATTAAAATGAAACTAGGGGAAACAAAGTGCTAAATGAGAGGTCCATCTTCGATACTTACATAAAGAGAGAGAAACAATATAAATATACAGTAGGTACCTAAATACGGTCTTTGTTAATCCGTCAACGTAACTTGGCCTTACAGTTACGGGAGACATATGCAAGCAAAATTGCAACTACCACAAATGCGCGGATATGCATCAACGCTACAAAATAACATCTTGAGCACAAAATTGCTTCCGAAGCGGCAATTTCAAGCGACACAGCTTGCATGCACTGGTGCAAAGCGGATGCCGTAAATAGTGTAATGATCGAGTGTGTCCATTTTACGGAACTCTGCTGCGACTATGGTTGCTTGTGTATGAGTGTACATGTAGGGTTGAATATAGTGTAGTTGTTGGTGTTAGCTACAGGATGCCGCCGAAAACAGAGTTCATTAATAAGAGAACATATAGAGAGACGCGCAAGCAAAGAAATGGATTAAAGTTGCACAGGCCGCATTCGAGGCGCACTGTATCTACGTAGATACAAAAAAGTGACTGCGCTACAGCGCGTACAGTGTTGCCCATATATATGACAAACGCCGCTCATATCGGAGACACAAGTGAAAAGGCTTGAGTATCAGCCATTTTTAATCGAATCTACGCTGTACAGTGTGCATTCGGGACATTTACAATGCACACAAATGGAGAGGCTAACACAACATCGCTTATTATGAATGTAACTTTCGCTGTATGCATGCACGCACATGAGAGTCCGCCTATACATTGGTTGTCCTAAATATCATAACCGGTGTAAGTGTAGCTGGTATAGAGCCGCCAGGGCAGCACCCACCGCCCAAGGTAATCGCTCGGTGCGGCTCACCACATCCACGGGAAGCGATCATTTGGACACAAGACAGTCCCCTGAATAATCACTGCAAGTATATGAAGCGGAACTGGATTTGGGCTGAATATTATATAGCAGAAGCAGGTCTCGCAGCTTCGTGTGTGCGGTAGGATCCTAGGAGTTATTGGACGTTGGCTGAATACTACGTATAATTATGTCAAAAGTCTTCATGCGCACGATAGGGTCCGCTGCTAAATAACAAGCTATACAGTATAGGGTAACAAAAATCGCAAAGTTGTCAAAGATGTCCATCGACTTCGTTAATAAAGGGCCCCAGACTCGATCCGTCTCAACATATATATTAGGTATAAATGCAGTACATATTTACGAACAGATCAATTAATGTTTTCTCCCCGCCAGTTGCTATCACAGCACTCTGTGAATGTGCAACCTTCCCAGCATACGTTCGACGAGCCACACTGTTAAAATGATATAGGATCAAAATCTAAAGTATCATACACACATATATATATAATATATATATATGTATATGAAACAGGTGATTAAAAAATTCACAGTAATTTTCCGAACCATTTGTATGGTGAATAAACTCAAATAAAAACCAACCTTATGACCCACTTTATGCGCCGTAGTGAATATTTATACCAGAGTGCTGCCCTGTATAGAGGGTGTAAACTTCCGAGTTCACGAGTCGATGAAGACTGCACGCACAGATGACATCTTTGGTGAATGGGCTCGGCGAGATCTCCATTGCGCTCCCTAGCATAAAATAGGGTCCAGTTTTGGGCTACCTCCAGCATGACCGGTTGACAATGCCTGAACTGTTTGTAGACTACGCGCAGGCAAAAACTACCTAGAGGAAGGCAAAAAATAGCAGGAACGCTCAACAATATGCAGAAGCAAGAACAGACATGGAGTGAACGTAATGAGTGTTGCAAGCACTGCTGCATGGGAGAATCGAAAGATAGCGTCCTGAAGCGTAGCACAATGAAACAAGTTGCAATTGAATTCGGGTTGCAAAGGTGCACGGTGGACGACAGACTTTGGTCATGAGCTTTTTCAAATTCGCCCTTGAAATCAGCGTCGCTAGAGTCTGCTCTGTTAGATATGTATTTTTTATCCAATGGAATAATTATTCCGGAAGAGATGGAGTAGTTTTTTTTTTATAAACATACGGGGCCTCAACAAGAAAATATTTGAATGAAAAAATTAGGAGAACTCGGCTCGATGACTATCGTGAAAGCCACTGCTGCCTTAGTAGCATTTTAGACAACCTATATAGAAGGCTTCCATGCGTACAGGGTTCACACAACAGTCTCTTGGTTTCCGTTCGCTCTTCCCAGCATCTAATCCGTTGACGACTTTTTTTGAGCAGTAAATTACCGAAGTGCACGGCGTTCTAACGTCCAAGTCACTGTACATTTTAAGATCTGAATAACGTCACTAGTGCCACTTGTTACGCCACATATGTAACAATTAACATGTTAGTAAGTGTTCAGTTAGACACACTGTTGGGCTTACAACCGACAAAACAAAACATTGGAAAGATGAGTAGAAGACGCAGAGACCATATGATTATCTGCAGTAAAAAAAATCTTTTGCAAGTTCAATCAACATTTTTACAGTCCTGTGTGAGAATTTATTGAGGTACCAATTCGGGCCAAATTGAACCATAAATTCAATAAATGTAGCACATTCAGTACAAAATTTCACGATATCGTACGTCTAGAAGCGAAGATGGCTACTGTGTTCAATTTTCAAAGATGTATTAAGACGATTTGTATCAAGCCTAATTTGTAACCCCATCAATAACAAATTGGATCAATTTGTTTTTTTCTCTCGACGAGCTCACAAACACATTCCCTTGAAAGAGTGCAATTGACAGTGAACCTGGCTTGTTAATTCGGAAGTCCAAGTGACTAACGCTTGGCGTACTACGCGTTAAATAGACAATTTCCGGCCAGCAGCTATATTGATCAGGTCACTGTACCCTTTGTTTATGGTCGGTGATCTATGACATAAAGCCGGGTGCACACCACAGTATGTAGTGCGAAGTGTTCGCACGCTCTAAAGCGCCCTAGTAAACACAACTGTGTGTCTACCAAACAACTAAAATATCAGCCGTTAGGTCAACAGACTTTTAGTAAGGGTCACTAATGAAGTTTCGGTGATAATATTAAATTAACAGTGACTTAGAAATAAAAAAGACGTGCACTTTTCTTTTGTTTTCAAGTGAGCAAGCAAATAAACAAAACATTCGGACGCTGGACGGTATATTACTGCGTCAAAAGACTGTTATAGAGAGAACCCAACTTTTGCCAGTTCAAGCAGGGCCACGCGATAGTTTTCCTGCGTCGTTCAAAGTGCGTTACTATACGGCCATTTAAACGACAAAACCTACACTATTTGCGATTTAATTCGCTCCAGGTTTGAAAATATATATGTATATATATATTGTATAGTTGGGTAGCAGTTGCATTATTATGAGTGCTTAAAATATGCCATGTTCGCCTGTCAGCCCCTTCAGGCTTGAATAAGACTGCAATTTTCGTAGGAGTGGCCCTGTACCTAACGTCCTGAAACGCGTACAGCGGCCATTTGAGGATTAATTCAATGAAGTCCACAACTCTTCACACACAACGTTTCAATCTATATGTCATTCGTACGAGAACCTGCTGTTGTATTTAATCCTGATAAGGTTCAGAAACGTCGGTTTCTCCTTGGAACACCAAAGCCTGAAACGTCGTTTATGAAGTCCGCTCGTCATAATAGGGTTAAGTAGAGTACTCTCTTCGCGGCTCAGTGACAACGGCTCTGCTTCGAATACAGCGATACCCGAGATCAAGTCTTGTACTCTCACTGCACTGGAAACGGATTTTCACTGCGACCTCGAGAGTCGAAGGAAAGTACACCGTGGGAGCCTCTAAATTTGCTCTCGTCACAGATAACTGCTCTTCCCCTTTACATTAGTAGATTTTTAAAATTCTAAAATCAAGGTGAAACGAATCCCTAATCGGGTGCACTCTCAGTGCGGGAGATAATAAAAGATGATTACCATCATTACCAAGCGTACCCCTAAGCCTGAGAGGCGCAACAACACGGCTCGTATACCACAGGCGGGGTTGACCGGACCAGGGTGCGTGTCATTATCATGGGAGGGGCGGCGGAAATTCTAGCGCACGGGAGCGAAGTTTCCGGATGTGCAGAGACAGGACAATGAACTTATGAATGCTGTTGACCTGAGAAAAAATTAGCAACGCGCGAAATATGTTCTGCGATAATCCTAAGAAAGGATGGATGCTTAAGATAGAAATTTGCAGGACGCGTAATGCCAGGAAAATGAACTTATTGAAGTGCGGATGGCAATTGAAAAAGGGGTGCAAACATTATATGAATATGCACAGAAGAGAGATGTATCTGGATATGAGGAGAGAGGACAATAAACTTGTGAACAGCTTTGAAAAACACGAGAACTAGGGAAAGCACACAGCCCGCGGCACAGCATTATCTATGACAAGGCTCTAAGAAGCACAAAACTCCGAACAGACATTGTTCGCAGGGCTCTGACACCTAAGTGGTGCCCACACTGTCGCCAATGTACAGAATAAATTTTGCTTCACTTCCGCAGGTTGCACAAATAAAAAAAAAAGAGATTGCGTGGTAAATAGCAGGCGGAGAATATACACGCGACGGTATGAGATGACTGCGTAAAGCGTCAGAACATTGATGACGATAGCGAATGAAAATTATAAAACTAGAGCATTCTGACAGCCTATACTTCAGGCAAGCGAGGCAATGTCAACGGATCTTCATCAAAAGTTCATCATCGGTTTCTTCTAACATACCTAACAATCTCTGCGAATCTCGTCAAGATCCATCCATAACGTTCTGAGTTATCTTGGTGACAGACAAACAAACTCAACAAAAGCATAACCTCCTTGGCAAAGGGAATATGAAAAACAGCACGAGAGGGCGATGAAGGGTTATCAATTAAAGTTATCAACAATAAAACTTCGTCATGTTTGCGTAGTCTTCATTTATATCATTATTTGCGCATCAATATTGAATTTAAAGCCGCTTGTATTTTTTTGCATGAATAGATAGTAAATGCTGGAAAGGCATCACCGGCAATCCGCGCAAAAGCCAGTCATATATAGTTATCAATACAAAGGCGTATTTTGGTAATACTGCCGCGTAGCTATAGCAGCATAAAAGCGCATTCAAATAGAATTTGCTCCGTAACTAACAATATAAAGACATAGTTTGGCAATACTGCTCGAAATTAGATGGGACGCTACTGAATGACTCAATGCATCATTAAGTTACCCTTTCCCCCAGGGATGGCAATGGTGCGTGCGTTATTTGTGTACCTACCGTATATAAGAATGGTACTGCCTTGAACATCACTGTACAGGGGTCGGCTGATGTTATACGGGCGCCAGTAGCAGTAATTTGTTTTGTTTGTACTTTATTTTTTGTATTTCTGGTTTAACTTTACATAACGTTAATGATCATGTAGAACACTAAATCATAACGTGAACATTTTATCTATTATGATAAACCCCTCCTAATTAGGTTTCAGCAATGTCAGTAACCCATGAAGCATACTGCCCATCTTCCAGGTATTAATTTCACAATTTTTACAAGAAATGAAACTTTACGTTTTGTGGTAATGGGTATTCAGGAGAATCCACTATAAAATTCACAGTTTTTGGTTGCTTGCTCCGAGCAGGCTGGCTTGATTTTTGGTTGATCCTAACCTTCGTCACGCTGTTAGGGATTTAGATAGGAGAAAATTTATCTACTGAAAAGCAGGTTGAGATGCCTGCCAAAAAATATCAGCCCTTGGAGTTACGGTGACAATATAGCTTGTGAAATATATGGTCGAAAGTAGAAATAGTGCATTTTCTGAACCTCGGCTTCACTTTGAATACTAGCTCGGTACTTTTTGATATGGCGATGATTTTTCTTTCGAGCGTGGTAGATGAAAGGCGGTATCTTTGATAGAGTTTTTGATCTTGTCGGGCATACGCTATGTCGCATATTTTTAGCTGACTTTCTTCATGCATAGCCGTTAGAAATACCCAGTCTTGGTTGGATTTTTTCGTTCCTTTCGTGCATAATCCATTTCGCTTATGCTTTCTTTAGCTGAATCTCTTTGTAGCAGCTGAAACTTCACGCTGAGCAGACGCCAAATTATATTCCATTTCCATTGCAGCGAAATTTCGACCCGTGAAGGTTCAACTTTCAGCTGGTATCCAAGTTACTGTAAGCCCTGAGTATACATTTCCGGAGTATTCTTTTGACTAAACTATATTTTCTTCTTGATGCTGCTCAACTTTTGGCAGATTCCAAACTGATATTCGAAGGGATATTTTGCTCTCGCAAACTCATGGCGGTACAACTTGCGTTTCAATAATGGAATATCATGCCTGCAGGTATGAGACCTATTTTACAGCAAGACCTATACGGGAAGCAGGAATAATAAACCTTAATTACACAATTTTGCCGTCATTTTTAACGGCTCGGCCCTCTTGTTTGATGATGATGATAATAATAATAAATGATAATTATTACCTACATCAATTATTATATTTATCAGTGAAACAGCCGGATGAGAGGGTACTGAGCTAAACAATGAAAACTCTATGTAATATTACGTCTAAAATTCACGAGTATAAATATTCAAGTATAGTCATCACTGTGCAATAACTCCTATAATTCTGCATTGAAAATATCAAGAGCAAACAATATTATTTTACCTTTACAATACTGAATAAATAACACAATTCAGTTATCAAAATAATTATCAGTAAAACACTAACTATGTATTGTAATTATTTGTATCATAATGTGCTTTATTTATCATCACAGAGCCTGGGTGTTTACACAGCAGTCTAAGATAAATTTAATATTACCGTTTCTGAGAAAAATAACTATATAATTAAATCGGTTTCCCTCTAATGTTTTACACATGACAGTTTCAAGTTCCAACGTGGTAAAATATTGACTTACCTTCCGGTCTAATCTGACCACACACTGGAAGTAAGAAAAACGTTTCTATTGAAGCCGGTACCTGGCCAGATCTGCACGTAGAATCGACTCAAGCGGCACGTTAATTCTCCGTATTCTGACACGGCACACGTCACACCCTCTCCGTACTACAGGCACCGACGCACTGGAGGGGGCAGCGCGCCACATGCGTTGGAATCGCCCGCGCTACGCTCAATTCCAGGAGGTCATCGGTTCAGGAATGCAGGTCAGGGGGTGGAAGAGTCGTGACTCCACTTTATGGGGTCACAGTACCGACAAACTTAGAGTGACTTCTTTAGATATGTGGTGGCGCGTTGTAAGTTACGGGGTCATAGTAGCGACAAACTTGGTAAATTCTTGAGATATGCGATGTTATATAGCACGCAGCCCAGATATAGTAAAGCCACAGAAAGTGGGCAAAATGATGCAATGAGTACAAAATGATCTATACGATTTCGATTTTTGATGACATAGATCGATCTCAGACATTCATAATGACGCACTCGCGTTGGCGCACAGATATACGCCGTCCGTATCGCAGTACACATCAAACCACACTCCGTTGATGAGAAGTACAGGTCATTGCGTAGACGCGTAGTGGGTGCGTGCATCTAATAATGTATACTTTCAATAGCGGCTACACACAAGCAAGCACACAAACCCATACATAGTACACACTCCTAATGCACGCACGACTATATTTTCACCCCCCCACCACCACGGGCGCGTGCACCTAGAATGGTTCCTCTTGCGCGCACCCACCACTGGTGCGTGTGCGCGTGTCCCCGTCAGCTCGGTTTTTAGGTTAGGCTTCATCAGGACAATTACGAGCAACAGCAGCTGAGGTCAACCAAATTAGGGGGTGCGTGGAGTGCCGAGGCCGGGCTGCTTAAAAACTTATTGTTTCGCAGCTCATTACTGCCGTGCGTCACGGAGCCGCGAGTCGTAAGCGACGCAGTAAACAAAACAGCGGCGGAAGAGCTGCAAGTCTTAGTCAACACCGAGGCGATTTGGATACACCACATTTTGCCTGGAATGTGGAAATTGGAACACCGCCCTTTGCCTGGAATATGGAAATTGGAACACCAGCTTCTGCCTAGAATATGGAAACAAGAAAACCGACTTCAGAATTGAGAATATTTGGGCTGTCATTGGCAGCAATTGCAGAATGCGTTCGATTGTCGTGCGTTGCTCAAAATAATCCAATTCGCTTAGCTTTAATTTGTTCTGAAGTTCTACCATGCGCAGTCGATTCGCCCCTCTGAGTCAAGTTTCAGTTTTCACAAACTGATATGTGCTCTAAAACAACTGCAACAGGACTAAGTCTCAATAGTAATCGGTCTGCGATGACCACCTGAAACTCGAGCCAACTGGCGAATCGAAAGCATATGATTGAAGTTCCTTAGAATTAAAAACGCCCCAAGTTGCCAGCAATTCTAGCTTTTGCCAAAGAGTGCGCGCTTAACCCTATATCGCTGAGTGCTCACTTCTCTCGGCGTGCGAAATAAGACTCTTTTTGCAGGGGACCAAGCAAGCAATGAAGCAACCAAAGACACAGAGTACAAGAGTACAATACTGTTTTATTATATAGTGGTTATGATTCTACAACAGAGGGCAAGTTGCGCATCTCTTGCTGCGTTCCATCCACTTTCAACTATCTTTTAACTGAAGAAAAAGAAATGATATAAATATATCATTATTATCTATAAGGATGCGGGGTTGCCTCTACATGAGGCGTAGTCCAACATACACGGTCAAGGCTCCCGTCGGACCCAAGGTTCCTCGATACGGTAGCGTGCTCTCGTTTGTCATGTCGACGCGTTCTTTTTATCGAGCTGATTATGGAGGACAATTTTTAGTTTACATGCACCGCGATGGCGTCCATCATCGCGGGGAGGGGAAATGCGGACGGAGAGCGCGACTACCTGGTCCCTGAGCCGAGTACAGCCGTACAATATACTGCACAAGCAAATAGGTAGATGCGCTGCACACCTAAGTACGTACTACGTACCGTGTCAGCATAATTTCTATCTTCCTTTTTTAATTTCTTCCTACATACATCAAAATTTTATTCGGTCTGACTTCACGATGAACAAATTGAGTAGCTCAATGAATAAAAACCAAGATGTTTTTCAGAATAGAGTAGCACCACGAAGAACAGCGAAGAAAACGAGAGCTTTGTTAAAGTAATCATTGTTCGTTAGAGCGAAAATATTTCGACTGAAGTAATACTGTATTATTGCGTGTAAATCATACGTACGTGTTTTGAAAGTTGCTTTGCTGCCTGCTTGAAATTAATTGTTTCCTCCATGGCGCCGAACGGAAAGGAGGACTATAGGTTGCTCAGCGGAATTAGCGCGGTTCACATTGTTTGAATTAAAAGAATACAGTTGCGATGCATTTTTCATAATGAAAGTAAGATCATTAAGAGAGAGTCCTTGAAAATTTCTCTTGTAATTTTAGAGAGCCGGCTGGACTAGAGCAGCAATACTGAGTCATTTAATTTTTGCTCCCTATGCCTTATCAGCTGCAGGCAGAGTTTCAGACAAGAATTTGAAATCTACACGTTTCATTGGACCTCAGATCAGTTTTAGCTCCATTTGGAGTTTTACAAAGCGGATGGTATTTTTTTGGAAAGTTTGGCTTGTGGTTCCAGCAATTATCTAAAAACATTAGATCTTCAAATAAAATATCTAGCAATAGCAATGAGTATTGCGATTAAATATTATTCCTAAACTCTTAATAATTTTGGCAAGCGTCCCTTTAATACAAAGCTTTTACTGCTGCTAAAACAAATTTAAGCTTGAGAAATTTTCGAAATTTTTACTTACCAGACATCGTAGCAATACGTTCACTGTGCAATAATGGCAAATTTTGCTCAACAATCTGCTCAAGAGCTTTGTATATTACACAGCAGCGTGAATCGCTGCCAGTTGAATATTTGAGACGAACTTAGCCAGGGCTATACACAGAATATATGGTGCGGATTGCATGCCAGAAGCATCTATGCAGCGTCTAGCCATCGCAACTACATTGAGTCGGCACGATATGTACTGTATATATAGTTAGTGCTACAACAGTCAGGTAGCTACGCAACTCAGTTTGTGGTGCCGTATCCATGCTGCTGGAGAGTCCTGTAGCGTATAACACAATAAGGTTAGGTTAGGTTAATTACGCAGTAAGATAAACAAATTCATTCGGTTCTGCATCTGAGGTCCTCGTGAAGGCGAGCGACACAAGTGTATTGCAGTGCTACGGAAACTCTACGTTAGGAAATGCTTGCTAAGGAAATTCAAGTCAGAAATACTCGTTTGACTTAACCGTTGCAAGACGGATGTAAAAATGATGTATATTATGCGATACCTTCGTACTTATTATAAATCATTCCCGATTAATAGCATGGAGTCGGCTGTAAGCTGCATTGTGGCGATTTGGAGAAGTCAGGGAAGACATTAAATTGAAAAGAAATGATAAATACAAAACTTTCGGAACATGACGTGAAAAAACATGTAAATTCTCTTGTAAACAAGATAGAAACTCGCACTAGTAAATTTTTTTTGTATGGTAATTCAATTATTTTTATAATAAAGCAATCCTTAATTACATCAGTTATAATTCAAGTATGAAAGAGCGAATGCCCTTCATGTAAGAACTATACCGTCTTACGTCTACCATTCGTCGCTCCAAGCCATAAATGGGAATGAAGATCTTTGTTGACAGCAGTTGCCATGGTGACGCATCCATGACACTCGCTATCTATGCAGAAGCTCAGATATGCATACCGATAAATATTAATTGACGAGAGTAATATAAGATGTGTCATCACGTACAGCAATTAATTAAGACGACACAAGCGCGAGCCGCTACAAACAGATGTAATGACTTTTGAGCAGCAAAGTGGGGGTGCCTCAAAATTTTCTGGATATAGGACTATCGAGGGAAAGTGTTAGACTAAGTGACATTAAATAAATTGCTAGGACACACAATAAATAATATATGTATATATACTTAGACAAATAAATTGCTAGGACACACAATAAATAATATATGTAGATATACTTAGACAAAGTAAAAAAAAACCTGGAGAGGCGTCGTCTTTGACATATTTTATGGGGTTGTCTGATTTCTTAAAAATTATTAATGAATAAGAAATTTATTTCATGTTCCAATGCAAAGCTATGTGTTATACATTAAACTGTGAGCGTCTTCCTCCGTAACTTGCGATAAAGTGCACAATTTTGTTCGTTAAACAATAATAAATAAATGTTTAAATCAGTCATGATGACCATGCAGGGACGCAAGAGTAATATGACTTTATCTTTGTGCTCGTCAAAGATTGCTAGACAAACACACGTAACTCTGACGTCACAGAACCAACAGACGCTGTCGTTTGAACTTACAGCCTTCAAGGTACAGTACATTACGGCTGTAGTTGAGGGTTGCTGTCTATACCTGCTCTGTTCAGACATCTAAACACAAGTGAAAACAAAATTTAATCAATTAGCCTGCATTGCACGAAGCACAGTTAAGCAGCTGTTACTATCGCAAACTGGAGTTATTCAGCCCTTTCGCAGCCGATGCACTTGCAGCACAGCACGACCTACCATCGCAACAGTCGAGGGAGCGTCTCGTGCTCGGACAGACTTGTGTGCGGACATACACAGTGACAGTAGAGACCTACACTGCTCAAGAAGCAGAGCATCTTCTGCATTGCTAGACCGAACTGTAAAATTAAATTTGTTTTGGGGAGACGAGGCTCTTGCACGGACGGAGACGCTTCATACACTAGTGATGAAATGCATGGTCAACAGTCTATGAAACTAGAGCATTCTGAGAGCTCATACCTACGCCAAGCAAGGCAACGGTAACGAAAAATTCCAAAATCTAATCCGTTGTCCCTTTTAAGAGTGTTAACAGCTCCAGTAATTTTCTTGAATGCAAAGCTATTTTGAGTTATGCTGTTAACAAACGTTCTGACAAACATTATTCAAATACACAAGCAGACCAACTGATCATCACAAAAATTTAAGCACATATGTCTTTTAACATTGCTAAACACTCCTGTGAATTTCATATAGATCTGTCCATAAATTTTTTAGTTACTGTGCTAACAAACATAATATTAAATACAGCCACAAACGAACGAACAAACAGATCAAAACTAAAGTTTGGTCATTCGCTTTTCGTAATAAACGTAACAGCTCATGTAAATTTCATAAAAATTCGTCCATAACTTTTTGAGTTATGGCATTGAGAAAAATGAGGCAGACAAACAAGCAGATGGACGGATCTTTACCAAAAGTCAATCACCTGCTCTTCCTAATATACCTAACAATCCCTGTAAATTTCGTTAAAATCCGCCAATAACAAATTGAGTTATCTTGGTGACAGATATAGAGACAAAGAGGCAGACGAAATCGACAGAAATATAACCTCCTTGGCGGAGGTAAAAATCCCCATACCACGCTCATCTGCTTCACTTGCATTAACATTCCGACAGTGGCGGACGAAATACGTTGTAACAGAAAAATTTTTTAAAGTGCAGAAGCAGTTTTCCCTCAATTCAGAGACCAACCAGTCGACTGCGTTTACGTACAAGACTTGTCGGGCGTTTTTCTCTTTTTGGCAGTAAACAGTTACACATGCCTCAAAGTTAGCGAAAGATCCATTATTGATGAACACTAAACATAATCTCAATTATCTTATAACGCCCAAATATTTAAATAAAATGTAACTAAACTCCTTACGGAAAGACACGATTCTCGTGCATGGAGATACTCCATGCACGATATAACGATATTTCTATAAAGAATTTAAACTTTACATACTTGTTAGCCTCATTGGGAGCGAAGCTCCAGCATTAATTAACTCTTCTCCCAAGAGCTAAATAAATGGAGCCAAGTTGCACTTGCAGCACAGCAAGACCTTTCTTGACAACAGTTGGAGAGGTGCTAGGCCCGGATAGACAGAATAGTGACATTTCCCGCCGCCTTCGGAAACATACACGGCAGAAGCCCAACTTCCGCCTCGTTACAGTGGCACGTGTGCTACATGCCTGAGGGAACTAGAGACCAGGTAATATTAATTGCTAACGCATGCTTCACCATCAAATCACTGGCAAGATGAGATTGGCTTAGATTCTGCGTTAGGCTGAGCTTCACCAAAACACAAAGGGGTGATTCAAGAACGATAATGGAAGAAACATAGAGGATATTGGTAGAAATGTGGATCACATGAACGATGGAATTTCCACAAATGGGGAGAAGGAAGAAGAAGAAGAAAAAGAAGAACAAAACAAAAGAGAATAAAACAAAAAGGCTGAAAAGCGAAGAAGCAACTACGGGGTCCACTATGAGTGCGACTCCCCATAATGTAGCCTGGGGCACAGACACAACTTTGGGAGGGGGGGGGGGGGAAGCTGAACCCAGACACTCGAGGTTGAGAACATCAGAGCATAATGCGTAGACTTAAATCAGTTATTTCATATATTTGATATTCAGGGTAGAATCCTCCACAACATAAGAAGACAAAAATGTTCAACTTTACGAAACATAATCCATTGTAATTAACTAGATGCCTAAAATGATTTCAAAAGTTTCCAATGGGCATATCAATGAACAGTCGTTGGTAATGCACTAACGTAGCCTTGCTATATAGCGAATGTTTCGCAATCGAATACTAACCGACCACTACAAAGAAATGTTGTTACATGAACTAACCAAAGTATAGTGATAAAATCTGAATTTTCACGTGCAATCAACAATACATGACTGCAACGATATATGTATTATTCTAGGCTAGGCACGCATATTCATAATATCTAAATATGAATGAATACTACATGTATTTATTTGTACGTTAAGTAGTATATTAAAATGAGAATCTACCCTAGACTTATCTTGTGCACCAGATAACATTGCAATAAGTTTCTTTAAATGTTTCTATATAAGTACTCAATGAAGTTTATTATTATTATTATTTTTGTTATTATGTCAAAAAAGCAAGTCAGAACACAAATATCTACTACGAGCCTAACACGCAGCCAGTAAAAACGTACAACGCGCTCATTTCAACGTATTTTTCTTGCTTATCTCGCGACAAGCGCGATATTTCATTCCTTTCGCACAACGGTTGCATTACCAGCACTAATTCATATTAATTTTGGCAGTTTGTGTCATGTATAAAACTAAGTAAAAAACGGCGCATACCGACCGTGCGTCAGCGGGTGGTGACAGCCGACCGGTGGCATCTGGCACAAATGCTGTGCAGGAAAAAAACAGTTACGTTTTTACCTGCACTTTCTTCACACTTGACACATCGAGGCATTTACTGAATTACTGTTATTGCTCGCTAGCTAACATGACCTCGTTTGAGGAGGGTACAAAGAAGATCAGGAATTTTCAGGTTATATATGCAACGTTGACTCTTTTAAAAAAAAAGTTGCCGACCCTTTCTTTAAACAGACATAGTTATTGGATCACGGTTAAGGATCGATCGGGTAGATTACCATGTATAAGTTGAGCATGGAGAAGATTAGAATTATTGTAAGGTTTTATGAATAGAGCAGTCAGTATGAAGCAATACACCGACAATGCTCATAGTCAAGGAACCAACAGACCTCATTACAAAGGCATATCTTTGTTTCAAAGAAATAACAAAATTTATTGCGCCTGGGGTAATATTTACCACGTATAAAACCATATGCTAGAAATTTAAAAAAAAATCAAAGTTAATAAATGTAAAAAGAACAAAGTGTCTCTAGGGCAATGGAACAATGTGGTAGAAGCACTTACATAAAGTTACAAATTTATTCTTCACCCCAAACAATGAAACTGTGGACCTTTAGAAGTTGAACTGCATCCACGACGTGAACCAACATTTAACTTAGATTTGACAGTAGGATGAAACATTAAAATGATGATCTCGGTGACTAATAAATATAACTTAGAAGTCGAACATTGGAGAAGATAATAACGATTGAAGAACTAAGAGAAGTGGAGCTAAGCATGCACGAGGCAAGCATGGGCTAGTTCCGCCCTATAATTGACGAGTGAGAAAAAAAAACTAATGAGCAGCTTTCAACTCGAGGTGAATGCACTCAACTGTGCAAATCGCTTTGCTGCAAATCAAGACTTAGTTAATTTTTGAAGCGATACAAAATCTTAAATAAGTAAAAGTTGGTGCCTTGAAAAACAACTATATGTGTATTAACCAAATTTCGCTCGAATTCATACAATATATTAAAATATGAGTTGTTCTGTATGTTGAACTAATTTTAACTGTCCATAACTTTATTGCAGGTCGTTGGAAATGTACATTTAGGTGAATAGTGCTTCAACATACATCATCATTTTATTTATAAGCAATGAACTCTTCAGTAACAATATAAGCAAACATACTCAATGAATCAAATGGTTATGCGTCAGCAATAAAATTATTTGCCGGTACAATTTCCATTCTGTAAAATTAAGTCAAATAGTTTCTTGTCTAGTGAGGAAGTCCGTCGGTAAATTTTCGAGAAGATGAGACGGTACCAGCAACGTCAGAAATTTTCACCCACCGGTTCTTTCCATGTACACTGGACTTTTTCATAAACCCCTTTTTCAATTTTTTTACCACATCTATTCAATGGAATAAAGGCATCAACGGCAAAGTGGCCAAGTGATAAGACGCTCTCTTCTGATTCCCTGAGTCCCAAGGAATGAAGCGGTAACCGCAGCTGAATGGGATGGAGCAGTGTGCTCCATGAAAATCATTCGAAGCCGACGTCATCCGTATAGAGAACATTTTGGAAGTTTGTTTTCATGTATTTTCGAGCCCAAGTATTGCGTTTTTTCTTGTGGGTTTCGTTGAACGGAGGCTCGGCGACAGGCTTACCGTTCCTCGCAATTCATTGAAGACTTTGCATCGGTTTTGTCTTGACAACGGAGCGATGCTGGCTCGGTCAAATATGGCAGCGCTTGCCATGTTTGGATGGTTGCTGACTGCTCTGCGTATTTTTCAAATATCACGCGGTGAAAGGGTTTTTGTGGTCTCTTATCTTTCCTTGGTTTTGTGTTTTTTATGTTTGAAGACAAACTTCTTCGATCTCTCGCTAGCTCCTCGGTTAGTGAGAGGAGTGCAGGCCTGCAACAATCCGCTCTTTTTCGGTAGCCGTTAAGTGTCCTTCTCTGCGCATTATCAGAGACCTGCTGTAAAGCGATTGAATTTACGATTAAAATTGGTTCATAGTACAGAAAAAATCATAACTTTCCGAAAACTGCATAAATTCAAGCGAAATTTGGTTAATTTACGTCCTTAAATGTGGTGTTTCAGGACACTAAGTTTCATATCGTGAGACTTACAGTATATTACTTCAGAAATAAATACAATCTTGACTCGCAATAAAGCGATATACACAGTTTAGTATGTATATAAGACTAAACTTAAGTGGTAGATGTAATAAGGGTTTAGGTAAAGTATGAATCTTTTAGTGGTATATGAGAATCGTACCACTGTGCTTAGAAAAGTTTAATTTGCAATATTTGGGTCAATGAGAACGATTTCTTAGACATAAACAACAGTGCCCAATCTAATGGATACCATCCAGCTACAGTCAACACAAAGTACGATTTGAGATACTGAAAACCCCGCTATAGCAAAGCGGAAGCGGGGGTGTCTTGGGGCCAAGCGAAAGTGCGGTGTACATGTGACAGCAAACTACCTACATCCCTGGGACACCGGCTGCCCGAAGCTCACAGTTCAGCGAGTGTCGGAATATTGTCGAGTGGCGTTGTGTTTTGCTACAGGCTGTGGGTACCCACGACGCCTCCTATATTTATCAGTCTAAATTTGTGAACTTAAAAAAGATGATGCTTCCTTGTATGCCCTTAAGCAAAAATACATGAAACAAAGGGGGTATATTTTTGTTCTTAAACACACAAAATGCTAACAAGTCGCGCTTCTGACTTTGCTAGATACATAAAATCTGGAACAATGCAGACGCACTTTGCCTCCCCGAACGCATACATTAGACATTTGACAGGTAATAGTTCATAAGTATGACTGTAAACCTAAACGGCGTTCATTTTGTTTTTTCTAAACGTATCTACAGATAATTCGCACTTTTATACCCAGTTTTTATCTTAAGAACCTAAACGAAGTATCAGCTAGAAACGAATTCCGTCATATTTTTACCCTGCTAAACGTAAATATTTGACAGGTCTCGCTGCTAAGTTTACCCACCCGAGAACCAAAGAGGAAAATACTGTCTATTCTTAGCTGCAGCCACTCAAATACGTATTAACATACCAAAGCAAAGGGCGTCCCACACACGCTCGCTGTTGTCACAAGTCCTGCTCCGTAACGAGCTTTGAACTGAGGGCCATTACGGGGTACAGATTTTAGTGTCACTGAAATGACAAGAAACGTAATGAAGCTCATATTCTTCCCCGTTTGATCTTATTGTAGTCAGAATAGCCAATGACTGGATTTATGAAGGAGTTTCAAAAGGTTTGCATAGAAAATAAAATTTGTGCCTAATACTTGGTGCCGAGTATACTGCATATGTCTCTACCTGTCAAGTATGCCCTCTGTGGAACGATTTTTGCGACTACAATGCATTTTGTTACAGGGAATGTTAACGAAATGTTTAAGGCTTGTTTGATTGACTCGTCGAAGTCGACGTCGACCTAAGCCAAACACACGCTTCTGAAATCTCAGATAAGACCGAGCTTTGGTTTCGCCACTTTGAATCGTGTTGCAGGTGTTAAGAGTAACTCAAGTACGCTTCCAACGACAAAAAAAAAAAAAAAAAACTAGAGTTTCCTGCCGGTTTCATGGGTAAATTGATTAAAGATTAACGCTTAAAATTCAAATAAACGAGGCGAAGCCATGGCACTTGTACGATTTGACGTATCACTGCGGGCTTAGCTTTGACGGACTTCGACATGAGCCAGTCGAATGAGCCCTAACATTGGAAGTCACCAGTTGCAAAATTTCCGAAAAATACGTTCAAGAAACGAACCAAATTTAGACAATTAGACCGAGACTATCAATAATATCAGCACAGAAGCGCTAATACTGTATGGACAAATGAGTTATCCTATACCACCAAGAGGAACTCGCGCCACATGCATGGAGGCAGTATATAGGAATACATTACGTAAGTGATGTTGAAATGAATGCCTATCTCTTTATAACACGTGGAAGCTTTGTACAAAATAGGCAGCCATTATAGAGTAATCGTGGCTTACACGCTATGAAGCGCTAAAAATGAAGAATTGAGTCCGTACGCAGAGAGATAAGATAACAGGCGCAATATTAACATACGAAGTGATAAGGCAGCACGTAGAGTTACGGGCCCACTATATCAACGCCAGTGTCGTCCAGAGAGGTTCGAGTAGCACGTAGGAACTTCATCACTGAGTTTAGGTGAGTTCTGAAAAGTCATTCGATGCGGAAGAGACTAGAAAGCAAAATGATTCGAACAAATTAGCCACAACGATATACAGGTGTCGGCAGCATAGTGATTAAGACATCGACTGAGTTTCTAAAAGAAGAGTGATTTGAACATAAGGTGGAAGTGTGTAGCATGGGGATTCGGATACTGAATGGCAGTTTATGAAGTAAGGAAATTGACTCAAAACATTCGGTGATTGAAGCGATGTAAATACGAGTGAAAAGAGTACACAAAAACATAGTGAAAGGACGTCAGGTAATATAGAACGGAGACCGTGCAAATGATAATTACTGCATCTAAACGCGAGCAGTGTAGAAGCATGACAGTGGAGCTGAGTTTGCCGTGAAGATTTATGAGATCTAATGAGCTAAAGAACGTCATCATTTCATGAGTCAGTGCGCTAAGGAGGCCTGTAAAAAGCCCCAACACAGCCCGAAAGCACTCGTTTATTTATACACACGCCGTGCACAATAATGTCTCATACTTGGCTCTTCCTCAACAGAATTAAATAAGAAATTAAATGCTCAAGAGAACGACACCTGTTCGCTCTACGCATCTCTTCACAGCAGGTGTTCGCATCTCTGTTTTTTGAGGGACTTTTTTCTCGGTTTATTCGCATTTGCAGTCGTATGAGCGAGATAGAAATCAAGTTAAGGGTTCAACGAGGTCGTTACTTCGGTATCCCAGGTGCAGTCTTTTAGGTGTTGCTTCTTCTGGTTTGAACTGATTATTTCTTCGAACCCTANGAAGCTGAACCCAGACACTCGAGGTTGAGAACATCAGAGCATAATGCGTAGACTTAAATCAGTTATTTCATATTTTTTATATTCAGGGTAGAATCCTCCACAACATAAGACGACAAAAATGTTCAACTTTATTATAAACATAATCTATTATAATTAACTAGATGCCTAAAATGATTTCAAAAGTTTACAACGGGCATATCAATGAACAGTCGTTGGTAATGCAATAACGTAGCCATGCTATATTGCGAACTTTTCGCAATCGAATACTTCACATAGACCGACCACTACAAAAAAATGTTGTTACATCAACTAACCCAGTATGGTGATAAAATCTGAATATTCACGTGACATCAACAATACATGTCTCCAACGATACATGTATTATTCTAGGCACGCATATTCAGATATCTAAATATGAATATACACTATATATATTTATTTGTACGTTAAGTAGTATATTAAGATGAGAATTAACCCGAAACGTAGTTTGTGTACCAGGTAACATTGTAATAAGTTTATTTGAATGCTTCTATAAGTATTAAATGAAGTTTATTATTATTATTTTTGTTATTATGTCAAAGAAGCAAGTCAGAATACAAATATCCCTTACGAGCCTAGCACGCAGCCAGTAAAAACGTACGACGAGCTCATTTCAACATATTTTTCTTGCTTATCTCGCGACAAGCGCAATATTTCATTCCTTTCGCACAACGGTTGCATTGCCAGCCCTAATTCATATTAATTTTGGCAGTTTGTGTCATGTATAAAACTAAGTAAAAAACGGCGCATACCGACCGTGCGTCAGCGGGGGGTGACAGCCGACCGGTGGCATCTGGCACAAATGCTATGCAGGAAAAAAACAGTTAAGTTTTTACCTGCACTTTCTTCACACTTGACACATCGAGGCATTTACTGAATTACTGTTATTGCTTGCTAGCTAACATGACCTCGTTTGAGGAGGGTACAAAGAAGATCAGGAATTTTCAGGTTATATATGCAACGTTGACTCTTTTAAAAAAAAAGTTGCCGACCCTTTCTTTAAACTGACATAGTTATTGGATCACGGTTACGGATCGATCGGGTAGATTACCATGTATAAGTTGAGCATAGAGAAGATTAGAATTTTTCTAAGGTTTTATGAATAGAACAGTCAGTATGATGCAACACACCGACAATGCTCAGAGTTAAAGAACCAAAATAAAGCATTACACAGGCACAGCTTTCTTTAAAGAAGTAAACAAAATTTATTCCGCCTGGGGTAATATTTACCACGCATAAAATCATATGCAACAAATAAAAAAAAATCAAAGCTAATAAATGTAAGAAGAACAAAGTGTCTCTAGGGCAATGGAACAATGTGGTAGAAACACTTGCATACAGTTAAAATTTATTCTTCACCCCAAACAATGAAACTGTTGACCTTTTGAAGTTGAACTGCATCCACGACGTGAACCAACATTTAACTTAGATATGACAGTAGGATGAAACATTAAATTGATGATCTCAATGACGAATAAATATAACTTACAAGTCGAACATTGGAGGAGATAATAACGATTGAAGAACTAAGAGAAGTGGAGCTAAGCATGCACTAGGCTAGTTCCGCCCTATAATTGACGAGTGAGACAGTAAACTAATGAACAGCTTTTAACTCGAGGTGAATGCACGCAACTGTGCAAATCGCTTTGCTGCAAACCAAGACTTGGTTAATTTGTGAAGCGATAAAAAAAATCTTACATAAGTAAAAGTTGGTGCCTTGAGAAACAACTATACGTAAATTAACCAAATTTCGCTCGAATTCATACACTATTTTAAAATGTGAGTTGTCATGTATGTTGAACTAATTTTACAGTGTCAATCTCTTTATTACAGGTCGTTGAAAATGTACATTTAGGGGAATAGTGTTTCAACATCATCATTGTATTTATAAGCAATGACCTCTTCAGTAACACTAGAGCACTCTGAGAGGGCATACCTCCGTCAAGCAAAACAACGGGAGCAAATTTGGCTATGAAACCATAATTTTCTTTGCATAAACTCCCAAATCTGATCATTTGTGCCTTTTGATAGTAATAACAGCTTGGCAATTTTCTTGAAGATCCATTCATAACTTTTTGAGTTATACTGCTAACAAACGTTATGACAAACATAAGTCAGACATACAAACAAATGAACCGATCTGCACCAAAATTTGATCATTTATGCCTTTCATCGTTACTAAGAATCCCTATAAATTTCATAAAGATCCATTCTTAATTTTTTGAGTTATTTGTGCTAACAATCATAAAATTAAAAACTGTGACAAACGAACGAAGAAATGGATCATCACCAAAATTTGGTCATTCACTCTTCGTTATATACCTAACAACCAATATTAATTTCATGAAAATCCATCAATAACTTTTAGAGTTATGGCATTGAGTAAAATAAGGTAGACAGACGAACAAACAAATAAACAAACGGATGGACATATCTTCACCAAAAGTTAATCATCTGTTCCTCCTAACATACATAAAAATATCTTTAAATTTCCTTTCAAATCGGTTCATAACTTTTTGAGTTATCTTGGTGACAGACAGACAAAGAGACAGACAGACAAACACGATGAAAACATAACCTCCTTGGCCGAGGTAAATATAAGCAAACATACTCAATGAATCTAATGGTTATGCGTCGGGGAAGCAATAAAATTATTTGCCAGCATAACTTCCGTACAATAAAATTAGGAAACAGTCTTTTGTCCACTGAAGAAGTCAGACGGTGAATTTTTGAGAAGATGATACGGTACCAGCAACATTAGAAATTTTCAACCACCGGTTCTTTCGATGTACACTGCACTCCTTCACAAGCCCCTTTTTCAATTTTTTTAACACATCTATGCAATGGAATAAAAGCAACGACGGCAAAGTGGCCAAGTGATAAGACGCTCTTTTCTGATTCCCAGAGTTCTAAGGAATGAAGCGGTAACCTTCGCTGAATGGGATGGAGCAGTGTGCTGCATGAAAATCATTCGACGGCGACGTCATCCGTATAGATCGAGAACATTTTGGAAGTTTGTTTTCATGTATTTTCGTGCCCAAGTAATGCGTTTTTTCTTGTGGGTTTCGTTGAACGGAGGCTCGGCGACAGGCTTACCGTTCCTCGCCAATTCATTGACGACTTTGCATCGGTTTTGTCTGGACAAAGGAGCGATGCTGGCTCTGTCAAATATGGCAGCGGTGGTACTGTTTGGATGGCTGTTGACTTGTCTGCGTATATTTCAAATATCACGAGGTGAAAGGGTTTTTGTGGTTTCTTATCTTTCCTTGGCTTGGTGTTTTTTATGTATGAAGACAAACTTCTTCGATCTCTGGCTGGCTCCTCGGCTAAATCTATGAGAGACAAACCTTCTGCAGGGCCTGCAACAGTCCGCTCTTTTTCGGTAGCCGTTAAGTGTCTTTCTCTGGGCATTGTCAGAGACTTGAAGTAAAGCAATTTAATCTACGGTTAAAATTGGTTGACAATACAGAAAAAATCATAACTTTCCGAAAACTGCATAAATTCAAGCGAAATTTGGTTAATTTAGGTCCTTAGTTGTGGTGTTTCAGGACACCAACTTTCATATCGTGAGACTTATATTACTTCAGAAATAAATACAATCTTGACTCGCAATAAAGCGATATGCACAGTTTAGTATGTATATAAGACTAAACTAAAGTGGTAGATGTAATAAGGGTTTAGGTTAACTACGAATCTATTAGTGGTATATGAGAATCGTACCACTGTGCTTAGAAAAGTTCAATTTGCAATATTTGGGTCGTTGAGAACGATTTCTTAGACATAAACAACAGTGTCCAATCTAATGGCTACCATCCAGCTACAGTCAACACAAAGTACGATTTGAGATACTGAAAACCCCGCTACAGCAAAGCGGAAGCGGGGGTGTCTTGGGGACATGCGACAGTGCGGTGTACATCTGTCAGCAAACTACCTACATCCCGGGGACACTGGCTGCCCGAAGCTCACAGTTCAGCGAGTGTCGGAATATTGTCGCCTGGCGTTGTGTTTTGCTGCAGGCTGTGGGTTCCCACGACGACTCCGATATTTATCAGTCTAAATTTGTGAACTGAAAAAAATGATGCTTCCTTGTATGCCCTTAAGCAAAAATACATGAAACAAAAGAAGTGTATTTTTGTCCTTAAACACATAAAATGCTAACAAGTCGCTCTTCTGACTTTGCTAGATACATAAAATCTGGAACAATGCAGACGCACTTTGCCTCCCCGAACGCATACATTAGACATTCAACAGGTAATATTTCATAAGTATGACTGTAAACCTAAACGACTTATTTAGAAAAACAATGGCGTTCATTTTGTTTTTCTAAACTTATCTACAGATAATTCGCACTTTTATACCCGGTTTTTATCTTACGAACCTAAACGAAGTATCAGCTAGAAACGAATTCCGTCATATTTTTACCCTGCTAAAAGTAAATATTTGACAGGTCACGCTTCTAAGTTTACCCACCCGAGAACCAAAGAGGAAAATACTGTCTATTCTTAGCTGCAGCCACTCAAATACGTATTAACATACCAAAGCAAAGGGCGTCCCACACAGGCTCGCTGTTGTCACAAGTCCTGCTCGGTAACGAGCTTGGGACTGAGGGCCATTACGGAGTACAGATTTTAGTGTCACTCAAATGACAAGAAACGTAATGAAGCTCATATTCTTCCCCGTTTGATCTTATTGTATTCAGAATAGCCGATGACTAGATTTATGAAGGAGTTTCAAAAGGTTTGCATAGAAAAGAAAATTTGTGCCTAACACTTGGTGCCAGGCATACTGCAAATGTCAAGTATGCCCTCTTTGGAACGATTTTTCCGACTACAATGCATTTTGTTACATGGAAAGTTAACGAGATATTTAAGGCTTGTTAGATTGACTCGTCGAAGTCGATCTAAGCCAATCACACGCTTCTGAAGTCTCAGACCAGACCGAGCTTTGGTTTCGCCACTTTGAATCGTGTTGCAGGTGTTAAGAGTAACTCAAGTACGCTTCCAACGACAAAAAAACTAGAGTTTCCGGTCGGTCTCATGGGTAGATTGATTAAAACGCTTAAAATTCGAATAAACGAATCGAAGCCATAGCACTTGCTTGAGGTGACGTGTCACTGCGGGATTAGCTTAGACAGACTTCAACATGAGCCAGTCGAATGAGCCCTATAACATTGGAAGTCACCAGTTGCAAAATTTCCGAAAAATAGGTTCAACAAACGAACCAAATTTACAAAATTAGACCGAGATTATCAGTAATATCAACACATAAGCGCTAATACTGTATGAACACATGAGTTATCCTTTACCACCAAGAGGACTCATGCCACATGCATGGACGCAGTAGGAATACATATTATGTAGGTGATGTTGAAATGAATACCTATCTCTTTGTAACACATGGAAGCTTTGTATAAAATAGGCAGCCATTATAGAGTAAGCGGGGCTTTCACGCTATGAAGCGCTAAAAATGAAGAATTGAGTCCGTACGCAGAGAGATAAGATAACAGGCGCAATATTAATATAGGAAGTGATAAGGCAGCACGTACAGTTACGGGCCCACTATATCATCGCCAGTGTCATCCAGAGAGGTTCGAGTAGCACGTATACAGGAACTTGATCACTGAGTTTAGGTGAGTTCTGAAAAGTCATTCGATGCGGAAGAGAGTAGAAAGCAGAATGATTCGGATAAATTAGCCACTACGATATACAGGTGTCGGCAGCAGAGTGATTAAGACATCGACTGAGTTTAGAAAAGAAGAGTGATTAGAACATAAGGTGGAAGTGTGTAGAGGTTTAAAAGCATTGGGATTCGGATACTGAATGGCAGGTAGTGAAGTAAGGAAATTGACTCAAAACATTCGGTGACTGAAGCGATGTAAATACGAGTGAAAATAGTACACAAAAACATAGTGAAAGGACGTCAGGTAATATAGAACGGAGACAGTGCAAATGATAATTACTGCATCTAAAAGCGAGCAGTGCAGAAGCATGACAGTGGAGCTGTGTTTGCCGTGAAGATTTATGAGATCTAATGAGCTAAAGAACGTCATTATTTCATGAGTCAGTGCGCTAAGGAGGCCTGTAAAAAGCCCCAACACAGCCCGAAAGCACTCGTTTATTTATACACAGGCTGTGCACAATCCTGTCTCATACTTGGCTCTTCCTCAACAGAATTAAATAAGAAATTAAATGCTCAAGAGAACGACACCTGTTCGCTCTACGCATCTCTTCACAGCAGGTGTTCGCGTCTGTATTTTTTGAGGGACTTTTTTTCTCGGTTTATTCGCATTTGCAGTCGTATGAGCGAGATAGAAATCAAGTTAAGGGTTCAACGAGGTCGTTACTTCGGTATCCCAGGTGCAGTCTTTTAGGTGTTGCTTCTTCTGGTTTGAACTGATTATTTTTTCGAACCCTAATACCAATAACAGACGTTTTTTGCAGAGAATGACTTCCTAAATTCAGAGTTATTATCTCCATCAAGGAGGTTGTGTTTTTGTCGAGTTTACGTGCTTGTCCGTCACCAAGGTGACTCAAACAGTTATGGAGGGATCTTTACGAAATTTATAGGGATTGTTCGGTAAGCTGGAGGAAGCAATAGTTACCATTTGGTGAAGATCTGTTCAACCTTTTGTTAGCCTATCTGCCTCTTCTTTCATGGTAACAAAATTTAAAAACAAATGAATGGATTTTCATTTTTCTTCGCATGAATTGTTAGGAATGTTACGAAGAGCATATGGCCAAATTTTTGTGATGATCTATTTGTCTGTTGGTTATCAGCCGCGAGCGAAGCGAAGAGGAGTGTCAATGTTTTCGTTGAAGATTTAAGTATATGTATATAATTGTAAATATATTTATCTGTCCATCCAGAAAGAGGTAGAAGAAGTTGTGCAATGCTCATAATTTTTTTTGCAGGAAGTCTGATGGGTTGGCCTAGATGTGACCAATGCCAAAAAACTAGAATTAGCTGGCCATCAAAAATGACGGCGAGGAATTTTGTTGTCTGTCCACCCAAAACTGGGCCGAAGGAGTTGAGGCATAATAACAAATTTTTTGGGTAGTCAGGTGGGCTGACTGAGATGCAAAAATTGGCAAAAATCTCGAGTTAGCTGGCCATCAAAAATTACTGCGTTGAAGCTGTAACTCCACCCTAAAAGAGGCAGGAGTTAAACCATTATCGCAGTCTTTCTCGAACAGTCCTGTGGGTTAACTGAGATGTGAAAAATGCAAAAAGTCTCGAGTAAGCTGGTCATAAAAAATCATGGAGTTGAATTTGACACCCCCCCACACCATGCACCGCGGTTGATGGTCTTATGCCACCAGGCTTTCTAGTTTGTCTCCATGTTTGTCAGCAACGTAACCTAAAAAGCTATGAATAGATTCTTATGAATTCGCAGCAATTGTTAAAAGACACAGATGACCACGTTTTGGTGATGATCGGTTTGTCCGTTTGCGTGTTTGACTGATTTTGGTGTCTGCCAGGATATAACTCAAAACGTTTAGACGGATCGTCAAGAAAATTAGCTGGAGCTGTAATTAACGTGCAGAGACACAAGTGTCCAAATTTGACGGTAATAACTGATTTCATGGCAAATTTAAAATTTTCGTTAACAAGGTCTAACTTGGCCGAAATATCCGCTATCAGAGTGTTTCTCTAGTTGTTTATGATTTGAGAAATGAAGTTTTTTGGAGTTACGGTATGCACGAAGATTTCGCTTGTACTTTTCATTGAAAAACTTAAATTTTCGGCTACATAGTCACGCTTGTGAAACATTCAGTATGCAGCTCTTAGCTAAGATTAAAGATTGTCAAGTTATGTTTGTCAGGCATTCAGTGAGAAGTTCTTACATGTAACGAGGAACATTCATCGGAGTTTTATCTTTCAGAGCACTGCGGATCGAACTGTACACCAGCTTTCACAAACGCCACAATGGGGAACACCCAATCAGGTCTGGATGAGGCTCTCGTGGATGAATATGAGGAGCTCACGTACTTGACCAGAAAGGAGGTCTTAGAGTGAGTGCGTATTATTTATTAAAGCAGGGGTTCCCAACCGGGGGCGAATTATTTTTCCTGAACCGTTCAGCAAGTACAGTCTCAAGGCAGCCAATGGCGTGGCAGGTCACACGCCACAGTTGGAGGGGCGAAGGGTAATGGTTTGTGATGGTGTTGCACTCGGATGCGTACCTTAGAAAATTATGTAAATTCACAATTTACGTGCAGTGAAGTTTATTCTCATAATTAATAGGCATCAGTTAAGGTGTGTGATGTACTTGAACTTCGTTTAGATGTGAGCAGAATGTGAAAATTGCTCGTGTGTTAGTAGTTTCTATTGAATCTCTGTGTATTTTATGTACATGTTACAGGGAGTAAATGTCACCAAGCATTGCGCGCAATGCCTAGCCAGTAAGTGAATTGAATCACTCATACATTAAACAGATTGGTATGTTTTAAGGTATGTTAGACTAGGCCAGGTTCTATTAGTTCAATGGAGAGTAATGTTAAAAAGATGCGTGCATAACTATTAAAATTTACAACGTTTACTTTCTGATGTATTACACAGGTTATGTTCTCAGTTCTGTATTCTCTAACGTGACGTAAATCAACCAAGCCGTACCTATCTAAGCTAGGCTAACACAATCCTTGCTGAACCCTAATTACCATGGCATAACCTACTCTATCTAAACTAAGCATATCTAACTAAAATTAACCCTTTTCTAAAATGGCCGATTCATCTCACTTATTGCCGAGGCAGTACGCTTGGTTCGGCTTGTTCGTTACAACATACACACATATTGTATGTAGACACTGGTCAGTTGATACAGGAGGTTGGTGGCACGTTACGCTTACGACGAATTAGGTTAAAAAAATGTTAAGGCGCTGCACGTTCAAATCAGTCGCAAAGAGCGTTCTATATGCTCTAAAACCTTTGACGATGCACTTACATCGTACCCACACTATTCAGTTGCACTATAAGGAAATGAATGATTTCGATGCATGAAGAGCGCCCTGCAACTTACCTAAAGCACGTTCAATTAGGATATACTCTCAATGTGCTTAGCTTAAATCAAGCGGAGTAAGGGCGTGTTCGACTTGGGAGCTAAAAATCGAACTAAGCCAAGTTCACTTGACTTAACATGTCCGGAACTGTTGACAGAAACTTTAGCTTTGTCGCTTTGAATCGTGTTGTAGGTGTTAGAAGCAAACAGCTCAAGTTGAAGCGACTGAAATCTCAATTATACAAAGTAATATTGAGTTTTTAGAAGCTTCACAGGTGATCAATTTTGACTCAACGAATGAAACTTGAATAAACGGGACGAATTCGGGACACCTGTCGCCAGTTTCGGATAAATTAAGTCAAGTAGGTTTGGCTTAGTTCGATTTTTAGGCCCCAAATCGAACACGCCTTTATAAATATAGTCTCGCTTGATTTAAGCTAAGCACAATGAGTTTATGTCCTAATCGAACGCGCTTCAAGTTAAATTGAAGAGCGTTCATCATCATGGAAACCATTCATTTCTTTATAGTACATCTGAATAGTGTGAGTACAATCTAAGTGCATCATCATGGTTATGAGAACTGATAGAACGCTTTTTGTGATTGATTTGAACGTCCAGTGTCTTAAAATTTTTCAAAACCTAATTCGTCGTAAGCGAAATGTGCCACCAATTTACTGTATCAACTGACCAGTGTCTACATACAATCTTTGTATATGTTACAAGTTTACAACGAACAAGCCGAACCCAGCGTACTGCATCGGCCATCAGTTAGATGAATCAGCCATTTCAGAAAAAGGTTATTTCAAGTTAGATATGTTTAGGTTAGATAGGGTAGGTTATGCCATGTTAGTTAGGGGTCAGTGAGAATTGCGTTAGCCTAGGTTAAATTAGGAACGGCTAGGTTGAATTATGAGCAGTTAGAGAATACAGAACTGAGAACATAACCTGTGTAATACATCAGAAAGTGAACGATGTAAACTTTTATAGTTATGCACGCATCTCTAACATTACTCTCCATTGAACTAATAGAACCTGGCTTAGTCTAACATATAGCTTAAAACACACCTATCCATTTAATGAATGAGTGATTCAATTCACTTATTGGGTAGGCATTGCGCGCAATGCTTGGTGACATTTACACCCAGTAACATGTGCATAAAATGCATAGAGACTCAGTATAAATTGCAAACACACGAGCAATTTTCACATGCTGCTCACATTTAAACGAAGTTCAAATACATCTCACACCTTAATTGATGCCTATTAATTAAGAGAATAAACTTCACGGCACGGAAATTGTGAACTTACATAGTTTTTTCAAGGTACGCATCTGAGTGCAACACCATCACAAACCATCACCCTTCGCCCCTCCCACTGTGGCCTGTGACCTGCCACGCCATTGGCTGCCGTGAGACTGTACTTGCTGAAAGGTTCAGGAAAAAATCGCAACTGGGAGTGCGAGATAACCTTCCAGGGGGTGCGAAACTTTCGATACAATAAAGATGCATAGGTAAATTTGTTCTCAAATTTGGTGTAGACTCCATTAGTTGTCATCAGATGAGGTCATATTTTCCATGCGGTGCGAGAACATATTAACAGTTTACTAGTTGTGCCAGGCTGAGGTAATGGTGGGAACCACTAATAGAGGGGGAGATGGCGTATCGAGCAGGAGTGCAGAAAACATTTCTAAAGGAAATTTGAGATTAGAAAGACAAATGAAACCTATGGATGCACCGAGATTATTCAAAAAGGAAGAAATAGACGCTGAAACGAAAGGAATCGAGTGAAAATTGTGTAAATGGCAGCCGTTACAAGAAATATATTTGAGATATAGCATTGAGCAAAACTGGGGAAAATGCTTCTAAAGGAAATTCAAGAAGAGATAAAAAATAAAACATATGCATGCATCGAGATTATGCAAAAAGGAAGAAATTGTTGCCTAAACGAATTAAACCGAGCCATAATTTGCAAATGGCAGCCGTTACAAGAAATATATTGGAGGAGATGTAGCATTCAGCAAGACTGGAGAAAATGTTTCCAAGGGAAACTTGAAATAAGGTAGACAAATGAAACTTGTGCATGCACCGAAATTATGCAAAAAGAAAGAAATTGACGTTTAAGCGAAAGCAATCGAGCCATGAATAACTGTGGAATAAGCAGCCGTTATACGAGCAAAATATGTAGGTACAGGGCAGGGGTTCCCAACCATGGGTACTCGCACGCCCTGGGGGTACGAGATAATCTTCCAGCGGGTGCGAAATCTTGGATAAAATAAGGTTGGACATGTAAATTTGTTCACAAATATTTCGTAAATTTCATTCTCTATCATCAGATGAGTCATTATTTTTGTCGGGGGTGCGAGAACATCGTACAAGTGTCTTACGGGTGCCAAGCTTAGAAAAGGTTGGGAACCGTTGTACTAAAGGAAAAGTTTAGAAAAGAAATGAGCAGCATAGTAACAATAAGTAAGATTCATAGAGAGTGCTTAGGTGTGTTGGAGCGGCAAGCTCAAATGTTACGGTATAAGGAAAGAAAGAAAACTCCTATATTTCTCCCGTAGGAAGGTTTTCAAGGAGTTTGTTTAGTGTTCTTACAGCCACCGCATCAATAAATTGGAAGAACTAGGGATATGCGAGTATATGCCGGGTGACGAGAGACACGCAACACATGATTATCGAGAGGGAGAAGTGAGATTATCGAAGTGAGAGAGGTGATGTTTTCGTTGAAGATTCAAGTAAACATAAATATAGATATTTGTATGTCTGTCCATCGAAAAAGTGGTCGAAGTAGTTGAGCAATCTTCATAATTTTTTGTAAGAGGTTTGGTAGGTTGCCCTAGATGTGGCCCATATAAAAAACTGGGCCTAGCTGGCCATAAACAATGACGACGATGAAATTTGCTCTTCACCCAAACTCCCAAAAAACAGATTTAAGGAGTTGAGGTGTGTTCATGATATTTTGCAGGGAGTCTTGTGAGTTGCCTTCGATGTGACCCATGCCAAAAAACTAGGATTAGCTGGCCATAAAAAATGACGGCGGTGAAATTTGCTGTCCACCTAAAAAGGGAAGGAGTTGAGCTATGTTCATGATTTTTTGCAGGGAGTCTGGTGGGCTGTCTTCGCTGTGACCACTCCAAAGAACTAGGATTAGCCGGCCATCAAAAATGATAGGGATGAAATTTGCTCCCACCGCGGGTGATGGTCTTACGCCACGAAGCGTTCTAGTTTGAAATATTTTCACACTGCTTTGACGAGGCCATATGGGTAGGAAGTCGTGAAAAAATTGAGGGAAACGAAACGTTATTAGTAAGAATATGAAAAGGGAAGGGGAGTAAAAACGGAAGATAGAAATGTAACCCTTAAGGTAAGAAAGGCTACTGTAACCTTTGGGGTTTTCATAGGGGTGCTACTCCTATAAAACAGGATTGGGGAACCGAGCTAACCTAGTTCAGGTGTAATGTCTTAAAAAGCGAAAAACACAGTAACGGGTGTATAAACTGTACATTTTAGAACGAGTGTTTTGTTTGTAACAAAGACAGAAACAAAACACGCCGGTTACAGGTATTCCCACAGCTGGATACCCTAGATAAAGGGGTTCGTCTGAATTGTAGGCTGCGATACATTAAGCCCAGCGTCCGCATTCGTTGCCGGGTCCCTTTAAACAGATGACATGTAGCTATTCAGTTTTCTGAGATCTAATTCCTTCCAAATTTGAAGAATCAACCGAAACTCTACTGGTAACAGTAGCTAAGTTAGCTAAAGGGACGGCTGACATCTTGGCAAATGTTTTAGGAGATACCAAGCTATGCATGCAAGGCACGGCAAAGCATTCGGACGCTGACGAGTATATTATATTAAGACGAAGCGAAAGCCGTGCGAACACGCAGGTAGGGAAAAGCACCGACCATGTTTTACCTACCTGACGCAACACTTACAACTGTCTGCGTGATTTCCCTTTGAGAACAAGATTTTCAGCTGGGTCCTCTTTTCTAACGTGAGCTGTGTTTTCCAGCAACGTACTGTTTTTGCCATGTATCAGTCGCTATATAACGTCTTTTTTTCAGTCAAGACGGTGAAAAAAGTTAGTTCCCTGTGAAAGGCGAAGAGTGTTTTAATAGCCATCCAGATGAAATAAGCGTATATCTTGTACGTATGTTGAAGACAGACCAAATTTTTGTAATAAAAAAGAAAAATATCTTTTTTTCGTCATGGAGATCATAGAAAGTTGGATTTATGCTAATGAAGACGAAAAACAAGTATCTAATGCTTGTTAAAAAGAAAATAAAGTATTTTTTAGCCACGAAGATACACACTCTTTTTTGTGCTTGGCCAACCTTAATGGAAAAATTTATTTGCTATCCATACGACAAAAATTTTTTCTAGACATAAAAGTGTAAGCCGGCGGGTTCTTCTCATGATGAGGCAAACTAGTATAAATTTTCTTGCCATACATAGAGAGGCAGAATTTAGGATTTTTTTCCAGCCATAACGATGGAATTGTTTATTGTTCTAGCCATGATCAAAATATAAAAGAGGGTGCATTTCTAGCCCTGCAGGCGCAAAACAGGGACCATGATAAGGTAGAGAACACGCGTAAAACAGGTAGAACAAGTACAGGCAAGAACAGGGCACCAAGTATCTGTGCATGTACAATGTGACCCCTCATAGGTTTAGAACAATACTCTTAAAAAGCGTGGCTACTGGTTGCATAACTTGACTTTATGTGACTTAGGCAAAAATAAGTTTAACTATACCACTCTGAAAGCACACATATCCGCCAAACAAGGCAATGGCAACAAAAAATTCAGATGGATCTGAAACTATATATGATTTTCTTCGCATCAACACCAAAATATAATCATTTGTGCCTTTTGACAGTACCAACAGCTTCTGTAATTTTGTTGAAGATCCGTTCATAATTTCTTAAGTTATACTCCTAACAAACATTAGTCCACACTACGTTATTCAACCATGCATTAGTCCTACACACAAACAGACCAACCGATCATCACCAAAATTTAATAATTTAGGTCTTTCAACATTACTAATGATACCTGTACATTTTCGTAAAGATTCGTTCATAACTTTTTGAGTTATTCTGCTAACAAGCATAAAATCAAACACAACCACAGATGAACAAAAATCATTACAAAAATTTGGTCACTGACTCTTCGTGATTTCATAAAAATTTGCCCATAACATTTTGAGTTATGTTACTAAGGGAAAATAGGCAGACAAACAGCTGAACGGATCTTCACTAAAAGTTATCATCTGTTACTGCAAATATACCTGACAAACCCTATAAATTCCGTAAAAATCAGCCAATAACTTTTTGAGTTATCTTGGTCACAGACGAACAGACGGATAAACACGACAAAAACATACTCTCCTTAGCGGAGGTAAATAAAAGATCTTGATATTGACGTCTAGAAAACCGTGGTGCTAAGAAACCTTGATATTAGCTTTAAAATGGCCGTGCTTCTTTTAAAAAAGGATAGTAGACTGGATTTCCGTTCATTTTCCCATTGAGCTGAGGGTGGTCCCAACCTTTTGATGAGAAAGATACGCTAGTATATCGCTGTGACAAAATAATGTCGAAGGATGCAAGCCTTCGACTTTTTCCATTGTGCAAGGGCGGCGAGTGCTTGTCTCAGGTGTTCATACATAACTCTTGTTGCAGTGCTTGGAAAAAGTGGAAGAAGATGGTCCGCCAGCTGAATGGTATAGAGGTGGAGGATCCCGAAACGGAGTTTTCAGAAGAAGTTATCGCAACCCTTAAGGAAGCCAAGGTACGGAAGATACGATAGGGGTAAAGGAAAACAGCCCCGGTAAGAAAAAGTCTCCGTCCATCTCCTAATGTACATTTCTTACCAGTACTTAGCTATTTTGAAGCAAGTTACACTAAATTAAGTTAAATAATACTATACTGCATTTATCTACCAAAGCCTATCGAAACCAACCCGTAACCTAGTCGACATTTTCTGAATTGAACGCAGCCTAATCTAACCGCATCTAACAAAACCCTACCTATTCTACATAACAATACCTAGCGTCTTCTAACCAAACCTAGCCAAACCTAACTTAACCTAGCTAACCTAACTTCACCTAACTTAACCTCAGCTAACTTGACTTGAACGGTTCTTTATATCTGCGAAGTAGAGAAAACCAGGCCTCGCCCACCTAACCTTGACTAATGGTTGGAATCCTTGAGTAATTATCTAACTTTCCGTATGCAAGCAGTTTTTGATAGGCCCATTCTCTTAGTTTAAGCCTCCTTACCTACAGCGTACACTGTTATCCAAAGAGAGTAAGAAAGGAGGGACATCAAGAATGCCTAGAATAACGTGGAACCCATACACGAGTCAACCCGCTTGGAAACAGCAAGTCGGGAAAGAAGAGGAAGAAAAGAACAAAGCATCATTAGTAGAAGTAAGAAGATGGAAGGAAGCAAAGTGGGCACGAAAGACAGACGTCCCGAAGGCTTAGCCAATGGCTAAGCTAACTTAAAGAATCCCCCTGGGGGCGCTGATCCCCATAACATAGGATGGGCGAACCAAATTAACCTAAAAGCCGTGACCAATGCAGCCGAATGAAGTCATACCGACGAGTTGAAGTATTTGAGGGTCGGACCTCAGGCCTTCTTAGGTTGGGTTCTTAATCCTAACCATAAATATTACCAGGAATTAACAGTAATTGCTAAAACTTTCTGTACTTGACGACAGTCATTTTTTTTACTGTGCTTTGTGCATGGGTGCAGCTCAAGTAGCTGGTCAGTCAGGGGCGGGAGATTGAATGAATTAGGTTGAACAAATATGGTGATATGTTCAAATATGTTTTGTAAAGAGCACTGTAACTGAATATGAAGTGAAATAAGGCTTCACTTCAAAAATGGTAAATCAGGGAGCCATACCGGCATAGATTTTACCTCTAGGGCTTTGAAAGTCTCCATCCGCCTCCACTACCATTTTCAATTGATAATGACCTCTGCCAAGTAAGTTAAGTTTTCGTCGGGTTTGTCTGTCTGTTATTCTGTCTCTCTGTCACCAAAACAATTCAAAAAGTTATGAAGGGATTATGATGAAATTCACAGGGATTGTTAGGCATGTAAGGAGGAAGAGATGATTAACTTTTGGTGAATATCCGTCCATCCGTCTGTTTGTTTGTCTGCCTCATTTTCTTCAATGCCATAACTCAAAAAGTTATAGACGGATTTTCATGGCGTTTACATCAGTTGTTAGTTATATTACAAAGAGTAAATGACCAAATTTATGTAATGATCTGTTGGTTCGTTCGTTCATTTGTCGCTGTTTTTTATTTAATGCTTGTTAAACAATAACTCAAAAAATTATGAAAGGATCTTTATGAAATTTATAGTTCCTATATAGTGATGTAAAACGACATAAATGATTAAATTTTGGTGATGATAGGTTGGCCCGTTTGTGAGTTTGACCAATGTTTGTCAGAATGTTTGTTAGGAGCGCAACTCAAAAAAATTAGGAACGGATCTTAAAAAAATTACTGAAGCTGTTAACACTGCTGAAGGGTACATATGTTTAGATTTTCGTGTTGAGACAAAGAAAATCATGGTCAGAACCAATTTGAATTTTTGGTAACCGTTCCTTGCCTGGCGAAGGTATGCGCTCTCAGAGTGCTCTAGTTGTTCATTGTTCATTTAGTACATATTCTCTTCGTTTATTTATTTCCTTCGCATCTGACGACGATTTTCAGGCTAAATTGACTAAAATACTCATACGCTGCTTTGTCGGAGTGTTCGTCGATGTTGACGTCACTTTTTGATGCTAGTTTCTCATGAGTCTCTTCGTTGAGCTCTTCGCTTCCTGGATAGGGATAACCAAGATACCCGAATTTTGGACTTAGGACAAATCCAAAATGTAAAAATTGGGCTCCTCTGTATAAATCCTTACCTAACCTCACCTTACAAAATCTAACTTAACTTAACCTCTCGACCCATAACCAATTTCAGGGGTTCTTACAACCCACGTTCGCACATGCAATTGATGGGTCCGATTTAGCGTAGCACATATCGTTTACTTTATTAAAATAAGCTGCATTCAAGAAAATGAACAGAGCACTCAGATATACCTTCAAGAGAAACTGGGGCTTTTTTCCTAACGGTGTTTTTTCCGGGTGTTTTTTTTTCGGGGCTTTTTTCCTACAGAGGCTTCTTTCTGGATACCGCAGATAGTGAGTCAGTTTGTTTCTACAGGTAGAAACCGTGCGGTCTGTTGTAGACAGGAAAATGAAGAGACATGAAGTATGTCAAGATGAACGGGAAATCCATACCCATATAATTATACAGTATAGGCATTAACGTGCAACATAAAAGCAGGTCGGGATAAAACAGAAGCGTAAATCACAGACGATGAGTATAGAAATATGAAAGTAGCATACAGGTTACCTCTAGGTGGTACTGGGACTACCGTCTGTCGATGAACCTAATTACATATCTAATTAGAAGATGGATGGTAGGAAAGACAATGAAAAATTTCCTACACCTACTTACTTTGAGTACCTTTAGAATCTTCGGACGAAGCCCGGGTGACGTTCTCAATGTCACCTCCCGTGTGTGGAGTCACGACGGGGGTGTCTTCTATTGGGTCGCGGTTACCTACCAAAGAGAAAGCAGCACCGAATTATCTCCACATTGCACGTAACCGTTGGCAACTGGCATATTCGGTACTCGTCTTAAACGAGATCGAGCAAATTTTAATATTCCATAACGATCATATTTGTGGCGTTTCGAATATGTCGCGGCCTTTTGTTAGCCAGACTTGTTCTCCGTATAGTGAAGATATTATAATATTTTGTCGCTCCAGTTGTCACCATCTCTGCTTGGGATGCGTGCGTCGCAAGTCCTTCCAGTCCTGCCTGAGCGTCTGGCGACAATCCGTTCACTCACNCTGCCGACTGTACAGGAGCTGACATCCAGCTCCTCCACGCAGCTCTGCTCATTTGCCTTTTAGACTTCCCCCCGCTAACACCAATGCTCCCTGATTGCTAGCTAATAAAGAAAGTTCTTTTATTTCATAGTACAGATAATTATATAGGTATTAACGTGCAACATAATAGTAGGTCGGGACAAAACAGAAGCATAAATCACAGACGATGAGTACAAAAAATGAAAGTAGCATACATGGTACCTCTAGTGGGTACTGTGACTACCGTCTGACGACGAACCTAATTAGCTCATTAAATGATGGGTGGTAGGAAAGACAATGAAATGTTTCCTATACCTACTTAGTTTGAGAATCTTCGGACGAAGCCCGGGTGACGTTCTCAATGTCACCTCCCGTGTGTAGAGTCACGATGGAGGTGACTTCTATTGGGTCGCGGTTAGCTACAAAAGAGAAAGCAGCAGCGAATTATCTCCACATTGCACGTAACCGTTGGCAACTGGCATATTCGGTACTCGTCTTAGATGAGCTCGAGCCAATTTTAAAATTCCATAACGATCATATGTGTGGCGTTTCGAATATGTCGCGGCATTTTGTTAGCCAGACTTGTTCTCCGTATAGTGAAGATATTATAATATTTTGTCGCTCCAGTTGTCACCATCTCTGCTTGGGATGCGTGCGTCGCAAGTCCTTCCAGTCCTGCCTGAGCGTCTGACGACAATCCGTTCGCTCACATTCACAGTGATACGTTCTAGAATTTTCCAAACATGTATGATTGTGAAGCGCTCGAATCTTCGTAGAATTGAATACAATTGGAGACAGCTACTCTTAAGTCGTTTGCGGTAGTAGTACTCTTTCATGACCCAAATTTTAGCAGTGAACGGTTTTTGAATGGCTTCAAATTGTTAAAGCTTTTTTCTCGTACTCGGCATCCAAAGAGAACAGTACTCCGTTTTCGGTAGAATAAAGGGAGCATCACTTCCACTTCGCGTGACGAAAGAGTTCGTAACACTAATCCACTGTTTCTTCTCCACAGCGATAACGCTAGGTATATGTTCTTCAATGAAAGCGGCGTCCTGCATTTTCACGCCAAAGTCTGTCAAAACTATCTTTCAATTTCATGCGCATCGCTAGTAGTATGTGTTGTGGACTCAACGAGTGTTGAAATTTTTCTCCCGTATCTAAGCACTGGCAATGCGTTTCATTAAGTCATATTATTGTTAGCGACCATTGGTAGAGACTTTCCAAATCTCGTTGAACAGACAGCATGTTTTTCACTGATTGTACAGCAGGCATAGCGCAAAATATACGTGAGTTTATATATATATATATATATTTAAAAGAAGCAGTGTGACTGGTCAACAAGTTCTTGATGCAAACTTATTTTCACAGCACAATCCTTTCGAGAAGGATATCATCCGCGTCTTCGGGACAAAACGCAATGAAGAAGAGTTCATGTTCAACTTCGAAAATTTCTTGGACATCCTCAACGCCTTGAGTCCGCATGCCAGTGAAGAGCTGAAAGCCTACTACGCCTTTAAACTATACGGTAACATAATTAATATAACGTTATAAGCTACCCACAAGGTCTATTTCAACAGGACGTGCACAATTATTAGATTCCTGATTCTGCCAGCAGAGGCCAGTTCTGTGTAGGACAGGTAGTGAAGGTTGAAGCAGCGTAGGGGTATGTCGCCCGATTGAAATCGGACATTGTTCTTTTCGAGGCATGTGGCTGGATATCGAAGTGCAGAGTATTTGTTTACAAAGTTTATTGGTGATTCGTGTATTCGCAATGCCGAACAAGTGTCGTGTTGTGAAGTACGATAGACTGGAACAGGTGTCGAGTATTTTGACTGCCAAAAGACCAGTCTCATAGCGCGGGCACACTATCGCAAAAATTGCTCAGTTACTCAACTTTTCCCTTCGGCCGTCACGTTGCCGTGACTACTACTCATGGCGCTTAAATGTCACGCTAAAACTATGTGTCATGCAACTTTAAACCAACTAAAAAGTAGGAGAAATTCTTATAGCTTGAGAAGCAGTAGAAGAAATTGATTATTCCAAAGATCGGAAGGGAGGTTGGTGTGTCTGTTCATGGCGGAATACTCAAGTGAGTGTAGCCTGTCTGTCATTGTCGAAAACAAGCCAAACGAATTAATGCAAGCTGCAGTACACATTTTATCTATTGACAAGGATCAGGGGATACAGGTGATATCGGCCCTTGGTGACGTCGGCCCACCACGTCGGTAATTTCGGCCCACATCTCGGCCCATCTCAACATTTCTTATCTATGTAGGTAGGATAATTAATACCACAGACGTTTTCATGAACCTATAATCGTTTTTACTTTGTGATACACAAGAAAACAACACAAATCGTGCATATAATTATCCACGAGTCCATTCTGATTTATAAGCTAGAGAAGCGTTCTGAGAGCGCATACCTAAGCCAAACAAAGCAGTGTTTATAAACGCAAAATCAAACTGCAACAAAATCAAACTTTACCATCACCAAAAATCTGGTCATTTGTGGCTTTTACCATTAATAACAGTTCTTGTAATATTCTAGAAGATCCGTCAGTATTTTTTGTGTTATGTTTTGATGGACACCCAATCTACAGAACTACTCACGATACACAGGTGGAATATATGAGATGGGCCGAAATGTGGCCGAGATCAGCGACGAGGTGGGCCGAGATCAGTGACGAGGTAGCCCGAGATCACCGAGGGCCGAGATCACTTGCACCCGGAGCCGGTACTACGGGAAACACTTGACTTAGTCCAAGAACTGCAACAGAAGAATGTGTTCTCTTGGTAGATGAAGTATAGATTCAGCCCATATGGTTGCTGTTGCATTTCTGGCGAGCTCGGTAGGCTGACTAATGCCAGCTTGTAGGTCTGTTTGTTTATGTTTATTTAGTCTTGACGAAGGACTCAATTGATCAGTTAAGTCTGAAGAAGGCTTTTAATATTTATTACAAATGCGCTGATATGCGAATGGACAGTTGTGACCATTGGTTCTCTTTACGGGAGAATATGATAATGATGTGAATAATATTCCTATGTTTTATTAACTTAACCTTAACAGGTAACAATAATCGGTGTTATCCAGTATTAACACAAATGAATTGTACCCCATGCATGTGGCAACTACTGGAGTTATGGGGTTTTGTATCAATGATAATCTTCGTAGCGTCTGTATGAGAAGGATTGAGGCAATGATATCGTTAGCTAATAATTCTCGTAGACCATATTAGAGAGCGGGCAGTAGACAGAGTAGACAAATCATAAGGCCTGTTCCCAGAGAGCCGCCGGAACACACGTTACGGCCCTCTATATCAGCTATTTCCGTTACGTAAAAAAAATAAACATCTGAAGAAGAAAAGAAAGAGACGATTAGACTAATAAAAATATTGTTAATAATAAGAGAGTCATATAAAAGACGCTAAATACGGTTCATATCTTTTCTGCTGATGAAGCGTCTGTATACTGTAAAGATTCAGCTCCAAACCCCAGTTGTGGATATAGTCCACGTATCACTTAGTAATATCCTAAAATCGAACAATAAGAAGTAGTAGTAACAGTGGAAATCAGTAACATCATACCCAATAAAACCTAAATTATATACATACTAGTAGATTCGCGTGTGAAAAAATTCACGCAATAATCGATATTTTTATTAATATAGGCCGTTGCGAAATCTTCCCTTTTCTGACTTGCTTCATTTTCTTCATTGATCCTTTGTCGTGCTTTCAACCTGAGGGTGTTTTTTTTTTTACTTATCGTATCCTCATTTTCCCTCTCACACTTATCAGCAACTCTATTCACTTCTGTAACCTTTCTGCTTCAAGTCTTTTTTTGACTGTATCGCATAGACGACTCATCTCTCTCCATGCATTCGTAGCACGTCTTCGATCTTGAGACTGTAATAGTCTCATACAACTTGTACGTTCCCTATCTTCCTTCTTGCTTAGGTGTGCGTCTTCAATAGTGAGAGGCAGGAAAAAAAGAAGAAAACACTCTAATAAACTTGAATGTAACTCCAGCCCGCTTGTAGGCATGTCAGCGCTCCGTAGCCAACATACGGTCTTGCGAACTTAATTATCTACTTCACTGAAATTTTGGGCAATGAAACAAAATTCGCACCTTCAGAGAACGACAGTGTGAGGGATAATATGCGTGGTATAGAGCTAAAGGAGCATATGGTAATGGACAGAAATAAATGGAATAGCAAGATCTTCAGCGACCCCCCATTGAAAGGGAATTATACTGCTGTAGAAGAAGAAGTGAAAGACAGTCAGCTAGAAGAAATAACTGTCTAATGCCGGTGAAAAATCACCCCCTCCAGAGCGCTTCGTTGACCATCTGCCAAATTTATAAGTCGTAACCTGAGAGAAAGTTATAAAATCGGACTCCAGAAGCTCCATACATAGTGTACCGATTTCAAGAAGTGTTTTAAGCAAGAAGTGTCTTCAGATAAAGAGATAGGGATTAGCCGTCGCCATCTTCTGCAACCTGGTCATCGATTAACAAAATCTGCAATCTGGCTTATTTTTCGCCTATCTATTTCCTTTAAAGCGGACATGAAATAAATACACGAAGCGTTTTATTATATAAGGATAATTTAAAGTATGAATATTCAATAAATGTTACAGAATAAAATGGTAATCTTATGCATGTAAATGTAAATTTGTTAATGAATTTTCTTATATTTTCTTATCTAAAAAATCGTTATTGCACTTAGATGCTGACGGAGACGGCAAACTCGGCAATGAAGATATAAAGAGACTAATCGAGAAGCTGACAGGAGGCCAAATGAAACGCGAAGGGAAAGAGTGCCAAGAACTGGCAAATAAGGTAAGCTTAATATCAACACTTTTTGAAAAAAATACAACGTGTGGAAATACTTTCATAAATACATTGTGATGTCTTTCCATTAAACTTGAAGGTCAGCAGTGCTATATGCTACAATAGCCGACGTCCTACGGTACTTTTCTTTGCTGCTCCTGTTCCGGCACACACTGGGCATAATCAGCGATTTCATTTATCGTTGCAGAAAATCGCTCCATTTAAATCGGGAAATCGTTATCGTTACTTTTCGTCCAATTTCATTGTGTTTATTCCCTGATCGACTACCCACATGGCTGAAAATACTGTGCACGCGACACACTGTAGGCATATATTTCCAGCACTTAGTTGAAATGGAATTTAAAGTCTGAATGGAAATACAAATTTGTATTCTTCAAAGCGCTGATAATAAGCCTTGGAGGCTTCACTTTTTCTGGACATCAGGCAGGTGCGCTGGCTTCGACTCGTTGAATCGAGTTCCAGGTCTTAAACCGTAGTCTGTTGCCATCGAGACCACCAAAAACTCAGTCTTATTTCCATACGGAACTTTCGGCTGTCCCAACGAAATCGGGCTGCTTCTAACACATGCAACACGATTCATGGTGACAAAGCCAGCGCTTCTATCTAAAGTTCTGAAGAAATCAACTTCGAAATCTTAATAAGCGGGCCAATGGCTAATGAAATTGCGTTCCGAATTGTGGATATACAGTATATATATGTATTATGTGTGTATATATATATATATTTTTTTTTTCTTGAGATGGCATAGATGTAGTTCAATTAGAAGCCTTTGAAGAAATTTTGATACCAAATTATTAGGCAGATTAGATTAGATAGGCGGCACTAGACGAACCAATAGACCCATTCGCAAAGGGACATCGGAACTTACGCTCCGGCCCTCTATGAGCTATTGCCATTATGTTTGTAGGATGTAGGGGACTGGAGAAAAGAGAAAAAACAGGGAAGAATCCCTGCCAAAGAGACGATCATGAATACACGCAAGCACGATCAAGCATCTCTGATATGCGGAGTTTAGAGATGTTAAACAGTCTATTTGGAGTGGGAGAGAGGAAGCTTTGGCCATAAAGAATTTGCGACACCTGGAAGGGGAGTTCATAGCTGTGGAGGATGTCTCTCCCAATGTACGTCAGTTCTAATCTGTGTTTCTGTTTTACAGCAGAAAGATGATGCTCGAAATGCATCGAAACGTTGTTTTCAGTTAATTTTAGATAATGTTACACATTCCAATCCATGCGAAAGATACATTTTTATTCTGCCGCGTTTCACCGTCAAGAAATAATACGAGTTGCGAGATAAACTTACCATAACGTGAGAAAGTAGACGGTGCATCCTTATACTAACGGTGTGCTGACCGCATATATAATTAATACGTACCGTACATGATTAAGCTGCCAGGTGCTGTGAAAATTTTACTGAAGGACAGCAGCACAAGTACAAACAATAGCAATAATTATGAAGGTGCCAGTTCAAATATTTACAGAGCATAATTAGCAAATTATCACCCAAGGCTACTACGCAGTCTGTTGACCCCAGGTTGCAGCTAAACTGCTTTTATAAGATCGACACAAATAGTATTATTTAAAAAATTAAGATGTAGGTCCTTGATGTATGCATATACAAACGTAATTGCAACCAAATTGCGTTGCAAATCAATGGTTATGCTGTAAATATGCTGCGAAGAACGCTCTAGATAGTAGCAATGTACCGTTCACACGCCCAGTCATGTGTGAAACCCAAATTGCCTGTCGACAACATGTTTACTGAATGACTGATAGTCTCAAGTAAAAGATGAAGCAAAAGTCGCTAGTGTGAACTCGCCTCTAGGCAGAATATTCGCTGCTTAATTTGTAACAATGTTCACCCGGGTTCGAGGGCATCACAACTGAGGAACAGTTCATTTGTTCTGTGGAATTCCACAGGCTCCTTCAGTATTAGATAGGGAAAACTTTAAATGAAACGGGTCCGAAATATCACTGAGGAACACTGCTTTTGTTCCTGAAATTTTCATAGGTTTCACATAGTAAATTATAAGAAAGCAAAACCGAATTAATAAATATATTAGAGCGCAAGCCCTCACTGGTGTAACCTATGTTCTAATAACTTCGCGTTTTCATATATTTAAGTTATTATTATAGTTGATATACTCACTACCAGTGTAATATTTCTCTGAAGTTATAAATATAGACGCTGGAGACTAATTTCTAGACAGCAATGAAAACTGCATTCATATATGCATTTCCTGATGTGCTCATGCAATGTTTGTGCAAACGAATACGTTACTTTCAACTATAATTTAAATCTCAACTGACCTTATTATTTCCAGCTGTTCGACGAGAACTGCACCGACGGCAGCACAGGCATATCGGCCCAGGAGTTTGAGCTCATCATCAGGAAGTGCCCGGACTTTACGACGTGTTTCAGTTTCAGTTTGTGATCAAAGCTACTCGTGCCAATTTCAGTTATCTGTAATGCTGCAAGGCATCCCTGCACACAAAGATATATATATTATATTTACTAAATATAAGCTCACGCTTCAACTGAATAGATTTGGCGGTGAGAACCAGAGAAGATAGTTCTTACTATTAAATGTACACAGTTTCACAAGTACGAGTGAGACCGGTAGGTGGCTACTGCCTCGCTTGTTGTCACGAAACCGGACGTTCTACTCCCAAGCCATGGGGATAAGCCTTGGTGCTTGGCACTGCAACGTCAGCATTTGTGTCATTGATAATCTACTGAAGTGAGAGGTTTTGACCTTATGGTCGGGGGTCGCAGCTGTCATATGTTCCTTCCGTCCACGAAGTCATACTCAGTTCAACAGTAGCTGCGCTGCAGTCGCTCACTCCTCTGGGTGCAAGAAGCCATTTATCTCCAGTACGAACCAGTGCATGTGGGTTTCGTAGCTGGGGTGAGCGGTCAAGGCGGCTCTATCTGTAACTCTAATTAGTGGAGATAATTTCTTTGTTGAGTTATCTAAAGAAAGAGTTATCTGTTCGTATCGTTTTTAGTACAAGGAACTATCTTCTCACGGTCCGTTTCCAGTTTTACTCAAAGAACGCGCAGTGCTTCCCCAAGGTATGCAATCGTCAGCTGTAAATGAAAGACAAAACTGACCAATGTTCACCTCGAATGCTAGCACTTAAGTTACCGAAAGGTTAAACTGTTGATCACGTTATTTTCCAATGTCCAACGGACCGTATATGGCAAGAAACTGTGGCCATAGAAAGACGCAATATACTGAGCAGCTCCAAAAGTTGCCTTGAACGTCACACATTCATGACCTGCTGTGACGTATTTCGTACGGTCAATATAGCCGCCTGGTTATTATAGTAGGGAAAATATGATTTTGCGTGTGATTTCATCTCTCCGTCCATCCATCCATCCGTCCGTCCGTTCGTCAGCGCGCTTTCAGTATTAGATGTTAGAAAATAGGACACCATCGATCTCGGAAGAGAAAAAAAGGAATCAATAATAAACTGTTGCTACTCAGATGCATAGTATAATAGATGATCTACCTGACGTGGAATGCATGGTCACACTCTGTAGCCATGGTGCATGCTGGTTCAGACATAAATGAATGCTGACACTTTTGTTCAATAAAATTTTCAGAGGTCTCGGGATGTCAACATGAATGTATATGTAGATGCATAAAAAAAGTTACTCCAGTAATAACATTAACTGTACGACTGCAGTCGACCTTACACTCCTCTGGGGCCAGTTTGCGTATATCTGCAGCAATAACCAGGGTGTGTGGGTCGTCCAGGAGAGTTGCGATGAAGTAGACTTTAAGTTTACATTTGGTTTATTTAGGTGCTTACGGTCGATCCATCACTATCCTGTACAGTTACTTCTGCCACCATATCCCTGCGCTTAATTCTCAGAGAGCGAAGCCATTTGATATACATAAACGCAGAGTCTCGCAATCGGAATATATGCACTGAAAACAGTCAATTCCTCATAACCTTCTTTCAACACTTTAGGGCCTGAATCGAACTTCTCTTTTCTGTCTTCATTCGCAAGTTTCTGTCTTCATTCGCAAGATGTAGTAGACACGAAAGGTTAAAAACGTGAGCGAAGCTCGTACGTGCGCAAGGTTAAAGCTGTCATACCAGCGGAAACAGAGCATTCACGATATTCATCGCAACTAAATATAGTGTCTTCATAGTACATACTAACTAATTCCAGAACAAATGTTCTTCGACATGTATATAGTGTGTAACAAACGAAATGATGAGTTCGATAAAAGCGTAGTTTACAATACACAAGTAATTTTTCCTTTGAATATAAAGTTGTTTAACACAGTAGATTGAGACCAAGCAGCAATTTGCATTTGAAATACAGCGTAATAGCAACAACACAACGTAACTGTTTGCAGTTGATACAGAGCGTGACAGACTCTTGGTAGATGGTTCATAAACAGTTAAAAGACGCCTAATAATATTAAGTTTTTATTAGCAAGTGAAAAAAAAAAAAAATAGCTGTTTTTATTTTTAATTGATACCAACACACGAAACTGCAAGTTCCAAAAACAGATTGCTTCTATATCGGCTTAAAATATTTGTTTTCTGTGATTTTCCCAGTCTCAGTGAGTACATGACTACTCATCTTCATATATATATGTATATATACGATGGCAATAGTAACCCTTCAGCAATGTAGAAAGCATTCACTTCTGTCGCTCGAGATCACGACAATGCCAGGTCCTCCTAAGACTTATGATTCATTAAAGACCCGAGATGCTCGTTTTCTTTGATTTTTCTAATCCTTGACAAAGCGAAACGTAAATACTCATGGACGGCAACGAACGATTTCCTCTCAGGCCTGCGTCTCAACAACAAGTTCGGTGCTACGAGGTGTCGTCGCGATTTACGAGGCTTAGGCATAGTTTTTGTAGCTTCACCTGCTGATGACGGTTTCCTGCAGCCTGAATATAGCACCGGCAGCTGAATATGAACAACAATCCTTGAGACGAGACATTCGTAGGAACAGAAATAAGGGATAGGGAGGTTAAAGGTTGGTCCAAACGACAGTAAATTAAATGAACGTGTTTTCTTAGCTAATAGTTCCAATGCCTTGTGTTGTGTTCGTGCATTAACATAGTTGTGTGTCTACCAAAAATGCTATTAAAATGATAACCGCTAAGTCAGCAGGCTAAACACGCAGCATTCATAGAATTTCGGAAACCTCGCCATATTTTTTGGAATGAATAAAAGCTGAGACAGCTGGGCATTTCTCTGCAGTCAAAACTACTCAACAAGACAGCGGGACGAGGGGTTGCACGAACACGTTTGAAAGGCTATCGCGTGAAGCCACGTTAAGAAAGTAAAAGTGCATAAATCAAAAGAAAAATAAAGTATGGGAACACCATGGGTGCGAGCTTCTGCATTAAACATTAGAAATGAGATAAATTAGATATAAAGGGGATATAATATGCTTCAGTTTATGAATTAAATTAGAAACTAGAGCACTCTGAGAGCGAATACCTCCGCCAAACAGGTAACAACAAGGAAATATTCAAATTGATTCTGAAACTATGATTTTCTTTGTATCAGCACCAAAATCTAATCATTTGGGCCTTTTGATAGTAGCTATTAAGAGTTTCTGTAATTTTTTGAAGATCGGTTCATAACTTCTAGAGTTATGATGATAATAAACATTAGGACAAACATGAGTCAAACACACAAAAGGAACAACTCCAAAATTTAATCATTTATATCTTTTATCATTACTAACAATTCCTGTCAATTTCATAAGATCCATCCATAACTTCATAAGTTATTGTGCTAAGAAGTATAAAATCAAATACAGCGACAGACAAACGAACGCAGCAACAGATCATCACAAAAATTTTGTCATTTTCTCTTAGTCATATAACAACTCGTGTAAATTTCATAAAAATCCGCCCATAACTGCCTGAGTTATGGTACTAAGAAATATAGGCAAAAAAAAAAAGATGAACGAATTTTCACCAAAAGTTAGTCATCTCTTACCGTCAACCGGCCTAAAAATCCCTGTAAATTCCGTAAAGATCCGTTAATAACTTTTTAGTAATCTTAATGACAGACAAACAGCCAGACAAAGACGACACAAACATAACCTCCTCGGTGGAGGTAAGAAGGTACAGAAAGTCGAATACATGATGAGTACGAGCCCTCGACTCATAATATGAAGGACCCAATACGAGACAGGGAGGCTGGTATTAGCACGAGTTCATGAGTCACATTTCTAAAAGCAGAAATAAAGGACTAAAGAGAACGTATGAGAGACAGTTGCTGAAGCAAAGAATTCGGAAGGACAGGAATGCACAACTTTCTCTGCTGTGACAGTTTGGCATCCTTTTACTGAAATCTCTAGTCATGTGAAATCTCCCTGCGTGACTGCATTTTCTGATAGTTAATTCCTACGTGATTATTTTTAGACGGACAGGATGAGATTTTACAAGGACATTAATAGAGGTATTGTTTATATGAATGTTACAATACGTGTTACTGAACTCTTGATATGATTTTTTCACTTTAAATAACTTTTGGATGACAAATATTCTAATAGCATGTTTGCATAATGCACAATAGATTTAACAGCATCTATACTAGATATACCTCAGACGGATCCATCAATATCACTTTCAAATAAGCAACGTGAACGTACTATAGATTTACATATAACGGACTCCTGTTCAGCAACACAAATGTACTTTGGAAGTACCACAATTTGACATATCCCACCGTCAAGGAACAATACAAATGCATAAAAAATTACCTGCCTGAGCACCAATTCATAACATTATTATCGCATAGTTCTTCTCTCCTAATTTTTTCTTTTTTTTTGCTGCATAAGAAACTGATTTACGGTTTCAGTTTCTAGAGAGGCTAAAACTTCCGTTAAAGTACGGTGTTACTGGTACCCCACGACCCCCTACTCCGGTTACCAGCACGCTACAAACTTACCTATACAACAGCCCTACACATGTTGACCCTGCGAACACACCCCCGTGCCTCCCTCACACGCACGTTGAGAAGTCGAGCCTGCCTTGGCACCGGATCAACACTGCCCTCTATTTGGTCTATCTTAGTGCACACAAACTTCAGTGAGCTCGCAAGGGCTCACAGTTGAGGGTGTTCTCCTGTGCTTCCCAACCCTGGTGTCCTGGTCACATAAATCTGCTTAAACTAGGTGCCTGACGTCGCGTTGTGGGAACACAACCAGGCTTGGGCCAAAAGACTTTAAGGTGGAAAAGAGTGGTTGGAAAATTTACTTGTAGGCATTTGAAGGGCAGAAACGAAGGTTTTATATGTAGAAATGTGCAATAAACGTGGCTGTGATCAGAGCAAAGCATGGCGGTGATTAAGGTCGCGCGAGTAAAACTGTGAAATCGTGAATTACTTTGGGGAATTTCTGAAACGCTTTTGTTAAACGCAGCACTGAACAATTTAGAAAATGCGTAAACTTATCCAAGAATAAGTTTGCAATTCCTAATCATTTACTAAAAAGAAGATTTCTTGACAGGCAGCAGCAATGCGCGGTAGCGAAGTCGAAAATTTTTTCACCAAGATCGTGTACACGCCAGATTTTTTTTTTTTAGATCGAGAACTAACGAATGCAATCCGTTGTTGCATAGACTGAAAACGAGTGAAATTTGCTCTCGTAGTTTGGATAAGAGCATAGCAAGGCAGCGACATGCCGTACAATAATCGCAAAAATTGTCCGGAAGTGGAAATTTTTTACCCCTCAAGAAATTTGTTGACAATCAATCACCGAGGTAGCAACATACTGTACATTAACCGGAACGGGTTTTTTTTCGAGAGGTTCGATCTTTTGTTATCAGTGATGATGAATAAGACTGGATATTGAGAGTGTTATATTAGTTAAATTCAGGTACTTTGTAGAACTTCGGATGCGGTTTTATAAAGTGATGGGAGTTTAAGATCCCATTTCTACGGCAGGTACTAATGAGAAATACTGATATCGCAGGTGAAAAACACAGCTGCGTGCGCGTGTTGTCAAGATAAGGTATCTAACCGTGCAGATAAGCCCATGCGCACTGACTATGAACACTTCCCAGAAATTTTTTTTTACAAGCAATGTTTGTTTCAAATAAAGTATATAAAATGCAATATATAAAAAAGTTTCACGAACCTTCCCAATCCTAAATTTATAGGCAATTATCCGATGTTATCGGATTCCTTTCACTATTTTTCCCATGCCTATAAATTCCGATTGGGTTAGCACAACAAAGCATCGGATACCATTCACACCTGGAGAACATTCATGACTCTTATGGCTTATCGACACACATGCAAACATTTATCAACACAGTCAGTAGCCACTAAATATAAATTAAATACTTAGCTTACAACAATCATTCTAGTAACATACAGGTAGTGAAACAATGGTACAGTGTTGCTCTTGCGCGCTGAGGGTGGCGCGTCCGCTTCCCAGCCAGGCAAGTGAATTTTTGTAAATATTAGCTTGCGATAGCTTTGTTGACACTCACTGACCACAGTTAGGGCACTGACCAAACCAAATATTGGGACAGCGGGAGGGTCGTAATTATCCTTGAACCTTATGAGCTTTCCGTTTCTGATGCCATAGCTCTGATAATCTTTGACTGGCTAAAGCCGAGCATGCCTCTGGTACGTACCTTGCGGGCATCAATCTAGCACGGTCCGATCCATTGCATTTAGATTTTAAAGAACTGGGGCAAACGGTCAAGCTTATTTTCCCTTTACATTTAGACCGTGGCAGCGTCAATGTGTGTTTTCATAAAGAGAAAACATTTAAAGAAGGGTTAAACGAAGATATATGCAGAGAATATGCCACTAATAGTGTACTGTAATTTACGATAATTAATTCGGCTGTCTAAAATAGGTGTGTCATAGAAGTAAGTGAAAGTGCAATATTGGAGCTACACAACGAGCAACTAATACAGGTTTTATCGTCAATCGCTATGGTAGAAGTCGATCAAAATGAAAATAAAACATCTACGCAGCCAGATAAGGTGAGTACGGTTCTTGAACGTAAGCATATATTAGTAGATAGATACTAGCAGCGATATATATTTATGTTATTAGAGTCAAACCAGTGGAAGCAGTCCTTTAGGGTCGGGGCTGAACTGAACGCAGCAGTGCTAAATCTAATCTATTAACTAATGTATTTGGAGTCTTTGAATATAAATATAATTTTATAGATTGAGACAAGTTATACTACGCGCTTAAGTGAGATTTGGCAAAGTTGCTTCGCGTTCTTAGCCACGCCCACTAGACTCCTTATGCTGGTTGTACTATAGTTAAAGTTTTATTTATTATATTTCTCTCGATACCGATTCTGTAAAAGACGCATTAGGCGAGAACACCTAAAAGTTATTTTAAACGCCAGCGTTATGTTAATGATTCTCCATATCGGGATATAAAAATTAACTAATTCGCGGGTATAAGTATTCGTTATGGCCGTGACAACAATTATCCAATATGTAGGTACAACAAAGCCGATTATAGCGCACACTCTTACCGAAAAGGGGCCAAACAACGAGCCGCAATGGTGTGTAGCGTTTAAAGACACTTTTAGCCGTTTTCTGTATTTAATTTAGCAGATAGAAAGTATTCAATACAGCATCATAAAAGATCCTGGTATGTTATGATTGATCTTAGCGCGGTGGTGTACCAAATGCCAAACAAATAGGCCGTGATCTTACTATACACACACATACATAAAAACAAAATGGTATCTATTAGTTTTGATTATTATTGTTAAACCGGGAAAGTCCAACGTCCCATTTTGGGACATGCATGGCTTCATGTACCAATAAAATTATCTGCATATTGTTTTTATAGCATTTTTTAGCAATGAAATAAATTTGTAAAGAATGCGATAAAATTTAGTTTTTGCGACGATTTTTGGTTAAAGTGTGGTACTTAATTAATGGGGCAGTATCATATCGCGTTGGTCCTAGTCAGGTTTTTGTTATTACCGCTGACGCAACGTCCACCCTGGTGTCTATTGATGTTTTTTCCATTACTGATAATACAACGTTTTTGCCGGTGTCTATTACAGTCTTTTTTATTATAATTGCTAATAACTCCACATCCACACAGGTGCTATTACAGTCTGTATCATAACTGCTAATAGAACGTAAATGTTTCAGAAAAAAGCACCACCCGGCGCATTCAGCTCAAATGAGGACAGGAAATGGGTACTGGAGTACCGTGAGCCGTACGGAAGGTAAGCAACGGCGTCTAGGATGGGCGACTCTTACCTATGCTCATAATAAATACCTGCAACGTCAGAATGTACGATACCTACATACTAATCAGCAAAGAGAAGAAATACTGCAAAATTCCTTGGTGCCTGTTTCGGCGGGTGGGCACACTAGTAATACAGAAGGAACCAGAGCCCTCTGAGAACGCATACCTCCGCCAAGTAAGGCAATATTAACGGATAATCCAAATTGGTCCTGAAATTAGAATTTCTTCTTTATCATTACCAAAATTTGGTCATTTGCGCCTCATAATAGTTAGAATAATTTTTGTCTGTAATTTGCTTGAAGATCCGTCCGTAACTTTTTGAGTTATGTTCTGACAAACGCTCGTCAAATACACAAGCAGATCGTCACTAAAATTTGTTAATATGTTTAACAAATCCTACAAATTTCATGAAGATCTGTTCATAACTTGAGTTACGTTATGACAAACATAACAAAACAAACAGAGACAAAGAAATGGACCAATAGATGAGAGAAAAATGATGCAATTTGCTCCTAGTAATAACCTTAACAACTCCTGCTAATTTTATACAGATCGTATGTAATTTTTTGAACTACGCTACCCAGAAAAAGGGAGCAGACAAACAAACAAACAAACAAACAAACAAACAAACAAACAAACAAACAAACAAACAAACAAGCGGTTAAACGGTTGTCCACCAAAATTTACGCATTTGTTTCTCCTGACCTACCTAACAATTCCGTTACATTTCGTAAAGATCCCTTCATAAATTTTTGACTATTTTTGGTGACATCGACAGAAAAGGAGACAGACTGACAAACACAATAAAATCCAGCAATGTTGAAAAAATGAACTAAAACCACAGCAATACTACATCTGAACCTACCAATGAACTAAAAAAACACGTTTAACTATGAGATAAGGATACAAGAACAGCCAGTAAATGATATTAAAACGTAACAATTTATGGCACATACAACCTTTCATTACTGGAACCATCTAAAGCTGCACATCGTGATTGTTAATATCATTTCACATAACTGCTTAGGTATATTACACCACTCTGTAGTTGCCAATGTTATATCACTTCATGGTTTCTTGTGTTGCATCCCTTTTTGGTTGCCTGAGTAGAAACACTACATGGTTACCGGAGTTAAATCACTTCACAGTGGCCTACATTACATCACTTCAGGGCGGCCAATGATAGATCACGTAACAGCTGTCAAAGCTACATCATTTCACGGTTACAACGCACTATCACTTCACGGCTGTCAATGCTGAAGCACTTCACTGCTTTCAATGCTAGATCACTTCATGGCAGCCAGTGCTTCATCACTTTACTGCTGGCCGGGCTCCATCACTCTAAGGTTATATGCAGTTACAACTCACCTTTTAGGTTCGCGGTTTGTTCTGATTTTCTCGCTTAGCTCGCATAGGTACCTAATAAATTTCATCAACACTGTCGTCAGATGTTTTCTTGGCATTTCATTACAAATCGAACACAGCACAAGTTTGAGAAGCTTCTGTTTTACAATATGAGACTGTTTATTTCATGAAATATTGCGAAATAAGTTTACTGCTGAATTTAATTCCACTTCAAGCCATAATATTTTTGTGAATTTGTTGCGTACAGAAGTTCTCGAACTATATACAGGTTTGCGTCATTACTGAATGCAAAAGGATAAGTCGAATAACCTAAACAAAGTTTGAAAAAGTAATGGGAGACTATATAAAAATGCGTATGCGGTACCGTACCGTCAGGCCCAATTGCGGGACCGAAATCTGCCTTAGGGGCCAGTGTCAAGTCAAAGTATGGTGTGGTCTGTGTATCAGTAACTTTTTATGAAAAACTGTTACCAACTTTCTGAGTAACGTTGCCAAGAAGAAACAAGTAAACGAACAAACAGTTGAACGGATATTCACCAAACCTTAATAATTTGCCCCTTATAATAAACCTTACAACCCCTGTAAATTTCATGAAGATTTGTCAATAACATTTTCAGTTATATTGGTAACAGACAGCAACGCAAAGAGACAATAGATAAACTGTGAAAAAGAACATAACCTTCTGGGTGAAGGTCAAGGAGCTTTAATAGAGAGGAGGGAGCCCTGCCGCCTTAAGTTAGACCAGCTAGCGTTCCCCCTCCTCTCTATTAAACCTCCTTGGTGGCGGCAAGGAGCTTCAATAGAGAGGAGGGAGCCAGGAGCCTCGTCCGTGAAGCTCAAGAGTCGCTTACGGCTGCAGCCAGTCACGTATGCTCACTGCTCCCCCCCCCCCCGGCGTATCTGTAAATGGGTCGCAGGGCTCCCTCCTCTATAGAAGCTCCTTGGGTGGAGGTAATGTTCCCAGGCCAATGCGCTAATACTACTTTAATTTTTATGTTGCAGATGTATCATAGCTACCGCCACCATCGAAACGGGCGAAGTAATCTACACGGACAACCCAATCATCACAGGCCCAAAATTGACATCTGGTCTGCTGTGTCTCGGCTGCTACAAGTCACTGGAAGACGGTGGTATCAACTTCTGCTCTAAGTGAGGACAGGGTACTGTAAACTCTTCCTCAGAGTTAAGGCTATTGCAATGACATAAACAGTATATTTCTAGTGGACTGGTGAGCACGAGGTACAGTAAATTCATTTAGAGATATTAAGTTGCTGCAACGTAACAATATCAGTATACAACTATTAGAAGAGTGAAGACAAGGTGCGGTCAACACTGCCTTTGAGTTACAGTCATTGCAACGAATTAAATCAATGTTTAATCGAAGGAACAGAGAAGACAGGGTAAAATAAACTCTCAAGTTAATTCATTCCAGTTTCCCCACTTACTTGCAGATGCTCATGGCCAGTGTGCTGCCCGGAATGCGAAAGCCTAGGCTACCATCCGCTCGAATGCGAGGTGTTCAGTAAAGCAAATTTCAAGTTGGACCTTACAGAATTCACGGACAAGAACCCCGTGTACGAGTGCATATTGCCTCTGCGGTGTCTCTTATTGAAGGACTTCGACTCGCAGAAATGGAGTACCCTGGAGGCGATGGAATCTCACGACGACATCCGTAGGACGACCGAACTTTGGAATATTGAGCAGGTAAGCTGGTGGCGGAGTGGATGATTGCCCAAAGGCATCTAAGTTTTGCCCGCATAAGAAGTGAATTTGTGAAAATAGATTGAACATTATACAGTAGAACGAGCAGCCAACGACTCCAAGAGGAAGGATAAGAGAAAGAATGACGAGGAAAACGTAGAATACGCGCACAAGGATAGTCCCACTCTGAATAAAAGTATATGGGAACAACAAGTTAGGATAGAAGAAGTAGAATAGAACACAGATTATCAGCAGAAACAACCAAGATAGCACAATGGGCAAGAGAGAGAGAGAGAGATGTCCCGAAGGACAAACAAGGGCTAAAGTGACCGAAGCCTGCCGGGGGCACGATTCTCCAAACTAGCCTGTTATCGGCTTACTTAGTCGTCAATTTTCGTTGGAATAGTACCGTATGAAAATCGTCTGTATGGCGCCAAGAGGGCGTTCACTTCTTAACGCTTACTTTACCCACTTGATGACGTAAGAAACAGTGCTAAAATTGCTGCTTAGTTGAGGTACGGAGTACTCAAGTGCTAAGACAAAGTGGACATTGGATAACAAAACCTGTTGTCCGTCTTGTATGCCTTCAAAACAAGAGACATCTGATGATTGCTGTTTGGCTTCTCCCATTTAAACCTCAATTGTACCTACGCTACATTTGCAGAGGACATAGCAATACATGCAGTCGGCGATATCAGCTATACTTTGATTTGTAGATATTTAAGAAATAGGGATCACGGCTCTTCATTCAGTGGAAGCTACCAGTTCTTAATACTATGAAATATAATGTCATAAACAAGTTCGCCACAGGAGCGAATCAATGAATAAGATCGCGTACCTAGTGGACTGAAACTTGGAAATCACAGCAACAGCACAATTGCAGCATTAGTAACTAAAGAAGCACTCCGAGAGCGCAAACCTCCGCCAACCAACGCAATGTTACCGAAAATTTTTAAATAGTCCAGAATGTAGGATTTTTTTTCGCATCATCATGAAAAGTGAATAATCTGTTCTCGTGACAGTCCTCCTAGCAGTTCTCGGAAAAGTCATGACGATCCGTTCATAAATTTTTGTATACGTACAGTAAATGCACCGATTATTGTGAGCCGAGGCAGTAGCAACACGGGACCGACGAATAGGAAGAAAATAAAGGAGACTCGAAACACTATTGCGTTCTGTTACTTGGAGACCATTCGATGTTACTTCTTAGAGGCCTGTTCACACGATAGTTTCTTCCCCTATGTTCATGCTTAGCAACATTCGAATGCACAAAACCGTGCGTGCATATCGAACGATATCAGCTGGCTGACCAAGTGCATGTCACTTGATAAGTTTCGGTTTTTGTTTCAAATTTGGAGAGAATTATAATCCAGAATGTAGTTAACTTAGTTGTTCTCTACATCGACACAGCCGTGGACGCAGCAGTGGATGGGGCGGTGCAAAAGAAGACTAACGTAAGCAGCGACCTTCAGTTAGTTGACGATATACTGTATGTTTAAAAATGCAACTTCTGACGCAGATCTTTTATCCACCAGGAAAATGTTTGCGATTTCCTACACGCAAAGGCCAAGATACCACACAGTGATGCCATGATACACACGATGTGTGGCATCCTGGACGTCAACTGCCACGAGGTGCGGTCGGTGGTGCCAGGTAAGGAGCAGCAGGGTACGTACTCCAAACGCTCCCGAGTGTACAGAGCAGATGCTGGTATTTAATACGCAGTCGAAACGCAAATTCGTACTGGTTCACTGTACTGGGATTAGTGTATGAAAACTTAAGGGCCGGCGGAGAAAGGCTTACTTTTCATTACTTATGGTGCAACAGCTAAAAAAACTGTCACTAGATTAGATTAGATAGGCGGCAGTAGACGAATTAATAGGCCCATTCCCAAAGAGACACCGGAACATACGACCCGGCACTCTATGAGCTATTGCTCTTAAGTAAATTATATTAAAATCATAAAAGTATCTCCTTTAACGTAAGTAAAATGCTAACTGTAAAAGAAAATCACGAAAGGTTAGCCATGGGTTCAAACGCTGTACCGTCCTTGTGTTCAACAGCTGGCGTGATATTTTTTACTCAACCGAACCCTGAGTTCAATTAAATTGTGCGTCGAATAAAGCGCTTCTTCTGTACGTGTAGCGAGTTCGATGAACATACGATAAAAACTAAGTAGTATGTCCTAAAGTATTCTATAATACCGAACTGTCCTTAGTTGTAAAATTCAAATACAGGTGGACCAGACGAGTCACGGGTGCGAGGCCTGTACCCACTCTGCGCCATGATGTCCCACGACTGCACCTGCAACACCCAACACTCTATCATGGACGACCACAGCATGGTGGTGGTGGCGTCCCGGCCTATAGCCAAAGGTCAACAAGTGACAGGCAAGTGGCATTATTGAGTTTTGACGGTGGCCACCAATCGATATCACATGGAATGAACTACGGGTTGCTTATAATCTCTTCCGGCGATGGCTCTATACCTATGACGACTATAAATATTTATTTTTAGATTGATATACAACGTGAAATTGGATAAAAAGCACAAGACTACAGTAGGGAGTGCCGTAGATGGCGGAAGTTTCCTTAATAGCTAGCGTATATTATCCGGCGGCCTCACCGAAAGGTAGCTTTCGCGCTCTATATTCGTTGTATCATAAAATAATTCATTGCGCACCTGGAACCCGCCTGCTGAGTGATAGACCGTTTTTATTTCGACATTTTCTTATGAAAAGTATACCGTACCTTAATATAAGCAATATACTTTTATAAAAGGAGAACAAAATTGTCATAAATTCTGAGCTTGGTTCTATAGATGCCGTCAGATTTCTACCAGCATTTTTGGCCGCCCCAGAAGTGCAATTAAAGAGCAACTTTCAAGGGAGTGGGGAAAAATAATGCTAGGGTAATTGGAGTCCCCTCAGTTGTAGAAGAATTGGTGTGTGATGTGAAAAGTCTACTTGCAGGCATCTACACACAGCGGATGTCCGGTACAGCCGAGCGCCGCAAGCACCTCCGCTACTGCAAATTTTTCGATTGCGTGTGTAACCGCTGCAGCGACCCCACGGAGATGGGTACATACTTCAGTGCTCTGCGCTGTACCAAACCCAACTGTGACGGCTACGTGCTGTGTAAGGACCCGCTGCATCCCGACAACAAGGCTGACTACAAGTGTGCTGCGTGTGGCAATGAGGTGCGTTGAGTAAATTAGAGGCACATTCCTTGACGACATACTTCCAGATTTTAATAGCGAATTTACTGATCAAAAAAGTGACGCAAGCAGCGCTGATAGATAATAAATTAAGTTGGGCTTCACCTATTAGTAAAATACTACAGTAAACACAAACGTCTATGCAATGTTAATAGCAAAGAATACAACAGGAACTTAGCTGATGGTTCATCCGCCCGTTAGTCAATGCTATGAATAAAAATAAGGAAAAGAGTTTCAAATGCAGTGGCCGTTAGTGAAAGTAAGTATTCTTTAATTTCACACAAGGGACCCCAACAATGTAGGATTCACTCCGCTCATTACATAATGTTGGGCAGGGTGCATCTTTCAGCAGTGAGTTGTTCGTCAATGTCGGCAATATATCATACAACCACGACTCGAATGGCCTACGGTTCACTCGTATTGGCCTGCAGGCGTTTAAGTAAGCTGTTGATGGCTTTTGCTGGATTTCCTTTAACAGCTTTTTGGGCTTCCCGGTGTTGCAAGACGCTTCATTTGGGTCGTATTACCCGTCCGTGGGAGCTCAAGCGTGAAGTTTTAATAATAATAATAATGATCATCGCCTGATTCAGAATACTAAACGGAAACGTACCAGTTTAATAGAACTCCTCAATACCAAATTTATCAAAACAAACTTTAAAAGTATTTTTCCTTGACGATATCTTCTCATACTTATCGTTTTCACTCTCACGACGATTTGATTATGTTTCTAATAGTGTTAATGTTACGAAAACTGATTTTCCAGTGGAAGTAAAGAGCTACGTGTAGTGACGACCTATAAAGTTCACTATTCTAAGAAGGAAATTGCATTTCCATTATACCAGCAACTCGTATAAGTAAACAATGTCTTCATACCACAACAGAGACCAAACGGTGAAGTGAGCGACCTGGTCCAGCTCATAGGAACAGAGGTGTCCATAGCAGGCGAGACCGACCCCGAGTTGCTGGAGCGCCTATTGGAGAAATATTCCCGCATCTTACATCCCAATCATTTCCATATCATATCACTCAAGAGCAGTTTGTCTCAGGTGAGTCGTAAACTTTCAGTAACAGGTCTATAAAATATCTAGTAAGTGATAACAGATAAGGTCATTAAGTATAGCATATCTTAGATGCAGTATAATCTGGTGTTACGCTAATAACCGCTTACCGTATTTAGCGATGAACCAGTTCCCGGGCAAAGATGAATATACTGGTCTAATGGTCTTCACCCAATATTTCTTTTTCAGTCACCAACAAGTAAATCCGCATATAAATTTACCCTTTTGATGCATTGTTGCTTTGAAGCAACGGTCCCAACAATGCCATGCCTACGAAAATTTATTTTCATTTGGTACCATGTCGGGTTGATACCCAATATCGAACTGTAGTAGTAGTAGTAATATTAGTAGTACGAAATTTTACTAGCGCATCAGGGACACAATGTCTATACCGCGCCGAACTATTCCTGTAGATTAACACAGGCTCGTGCGCCACTATAAGGCGCGAAGTGCGTCTCGTTTCAAATTATCAACGATTTTTGTCTCGGCTTTTCTGCCGGTAGGTCTCGGATTGGTCAGTGCGCTACTGACAGGAAAAAGGCGCAAGTTGTGCATCTCCAACCCCCGGGCACGGTTGAACACTTTCGCTCAGCTACGCCGCGCAGGGGGAAGAAACGAAAACAAGAAGTTAGACGTCTAGCGGAAATAGGTCGGCCACCTGGATCAGCGGCCCACTTCCCGAAACAGAAGGGGAAGTATTGAGAACCTACCTAACTTTACAGAACTCACCTCGTAAGCAGGAACTGCGTCAAGCTGCAACATCCCCTGCGAAGAAAGCAGTATAGGGACCCTTGGGGTTGTGAGGCCCAAATATATTGTGGCAGGGAGAGGGCCCGCCAGAATATACCCCTGAGGACAAAAAATCGAAGAGTTAGTCTGAAAAGTACCAACATCGTTGCACTAAAGAAATGCTTATCTCTTGTGAGTTATGAGTATAGTTGCATATTTTAAATCTGCAATATACGTGTTTTCAAAGTTTACATCGCTGTATAATGTTTGAACAGGCAAAGATTTACCATCCGAAAATGCAAAGAACAACCTGTAGACCAACAACTCAATGATGACGTCACATGTCACGTGCGTGCAATTTTCAGCTTTGGAGTCAGTCATTCGCCGCGTAGTCTTCAGCCCGGTTCATATTATAGTCTTTTCTTACGAAACTCTGTTCATCTTATCAAGATAGTTGGGACGTGGTCAAATTCCTCTTCAACGTTGCCAATACTACGGGCATTTCTGAGATTTCTCTTTATGCAGGTAGTGCTGTAGAGGTATTTGACCACGACCAAACTGCCTTGATAAAATGGACAGTTTAGTACGCAGGACAAATAATTCAAATGTTTTGTTATTTCTCTGTAAACAACGAAAACTACACAGTTTTAAGAGTTCTAAAACATAGACATTTAGAAGTTTTCGGAACCTCTACTACGGCTGCACTTTAATTGCTTAGCACGGCTTACACCTTAAATAATATTTTGGTAGACACACACACCTAGCTGTGCTTGGGAGCACGCAACAAAACGTTCGAACACTTTGTTTATCGTACGGAGAACGGTAAGACACTAGTGTGCAACTGCCTTTATAGAAGACTCCAGCCATTGGTGGTCGCTGTCGAAAGTGACCAGTATCAGGTCAGTTCTCTAGCTGTGCTACGCTCTCTGCTAACCATTCAAGTAGCACTTCCCCTACAGATATACGGGCGACTCCCAGGCACGCAAGTAGCAGATCTCAGTCCATGGCAGGTCGGGCGCAAGATGCAGTGCTGCAGGGATGTGCTCAAAGTTCTCGACATTCTGGACCCGGGCATTTCCAGATTACGAGGTAATTAACGTACAAGGAGTTCCTATGGGATGATAGATCCCAGATGATTTACTGTCATTGTAATATACTTGTAATTTACACTCACTAGTAAATTGATATACTGTAGATGCTATTATAAAGCGTACTGTCCATAATGGTCGGATGTGTTCGACTTATACTGCACACTAACAACAATCTAATACTGAATAAGTTGACTTCGTTGCAAAAAGTTTTCATCGCGAATTGTTAGTCCAGTAATACAAATTAGTCGGAGGTGTTTTCTATTCACTATAATAATACCGTTTACAATATCAAGCAGTAATAAGTAGTACTAAACATGCATTCACTTGTAAGAACGGTTCTCGTCAAACGTTCTAAAGCTAACATTTTCTCAATGTAGTTTTCAAAATTACAAAATTAAGTGAAGGCTTCACATGTTTTTGTAATTTATTTAAATTTTTACTTCATGAATTTCTTTCTAAAATAGATTTAGACATCAGTGTCAATTTGCGCAACAGTTATGACTGAAATTAACATATCTTAGCAGTACCGCCATCAGTATCGAGACTTCGGCGTAGCAATATCTGTTCTTGTAAGCAGGTCATCTCTGCTCAGTTGAGTGTTGTGTTGGACTCACAATTTCAAGGTTACCTAGCTGTGCTGCACAAATAATCTGACCACTCAATTTTTGCTGTAGGTAACCACTCAGAATCATCCATTTCATATAAGGGGAACGAAAAATTTGTAGAAGTGAAAAACAACTCAGCTCTGCAGCTTGGAACAAGTAAATAATTATGCTAGATGAAATTACAATCTATAGGGAATAACGTCCAATGCCCATCGACAGATAGCGCTCTCATACCCGCATATCGCGGTACGGTTATCATTCTTCGGCTTGCAGAAGCCCAAGTGGGTGGTGATTTCAACCCGCCTCTGGGAGGGCACTGACCTTGGGTCGGGGGAGCAGTTGTCGATTGGTTCTTCCGTAAATCAATAAGACGCCATTACTAGCACTATCTAAGGTCGACTAAAACCCTATAATCCTCTGGGCCCTAGTTGTCAATAACTGCACTATTAACAGTAGGTTCGTTTCATAGTTGGGGTTGTAGTGTTCTGATTAATAGTTAAGCCCGCTCGTTACACTTTAGACTCGGAATACTGAAACATTTCACGTTCCTGCAAATGAGGTGTAACAAATGCTTCTATGACCGTGACTATAGCTTAACTTGTTGACTCATATCGCTTTAAAATGTATGTCGCTGTGAAATGAAACTCACTCAAAATCAGGCGAGATCATTGAAACTGCGCAAATTGGCACTTGTTGTAGGGGAATAGTTGCAGTGGCGGCTCAGACTTTAAGCAATTTTTGGACTGCATATTATTGGGCAAGCCGAAGCTGCGTCTGCGGCAACATAATCAGAAGAGCAGGGAAAAACGTTTCCGTGTTTCTACTCTCGTGTGTAACGGGCTTTATAATAACACAATGTTTACCTGCGCAGCCATGACAGAATACGAGCTGCAGGTGCCGCTGCTGCAGCAGATGAACCGCGCCTTCCACCAACGGCAGGTGACACGGCGTGAGTTGCTGCAGCGGCTACAGGAGCCTCAGCAGCTGCTGCAGAGCGTCATCTTGTGTCTGCAGCACGAAGCTGCCACGTCCTTTGAAGGCAAAATATGCAAGGTCAGGAATCTCGAACTTCGCTAATTTTTCGGTATGTTGCTTAAAAAAATTAATAATAACGATCAACTCCTCCCGATCATCCGTAACAGTCGCTGAGGATTCATAAGTTCCGCCAAGTATTCAAGACATAAATATACATAAAAACTTTTATACAGGTATGAATATACTGTATATATAATTTAGGTTATGTGATTTCTCCTAGCATGGGACTGAGGGAACAATTAACTTCAATTTCAGTTGAAGTTATAACCTGCACTGTGAATGTATGAAACTTACGGCGTTGTCTTTACGTTTACAGATCGCGCGCAAATCGCTCTCAGAAGTTCTCAAGTGGAAGGAAAAAATACAAGTGATGCCGGAGGAGAAATTTCTTCCAGAACTGGAGACCAAATTTGATGAACCGAAGCTATCTGGGCAGGATCTCACCCTCGAAGATTTGCTACGACAAATTGATAGCAGTTAACATACATTTAACCATATTTAAGATACTGGCTCTTGTCTGAGATAAATCAGTTACTTGTAAAGATAGCGTCTTACGGTCGACTTGAACAACATGGCTATTTCGTGCGTTTCCAACATCTGACTCACCAAAAATTCAACTCATGGTGGCAAATAATATCAGTTGACAAGATTCTTCCTATTTAAAGGAAAGAAAGAACTTAGAAGATTATGTCGTCTTTTAATCAAATACTGCTTTTAACGCTACTGCCCACAAACGAAAATACGCTAAATCAAAAATTTGCCTATGTTGGCAGACTGTGTTTATGTTATTTGCAATATCAGTATATAACTGTTGCTGTCCTTAAACCATCATTATTTGATAATAACTTTGTCTTAAAGGTGATGTTCTGTTTCCTAGAAGGTCTCATTATTTTATCTATACAGCGGCACAATAAGAGAATAAACGTTTTTAGCGGCAGGGCACAGGATGAGTAAGATGTGTAGAGTGAGAGGAGCGAGAAACATTGATGGTCTCCAAACGTGCGCAGCAGCTAGCACGAGATATGAACTGCGGAGACACACCCACTGCGGTGCAACACTTGATATATTCATAAGTAAGGTAGCTTTTGTACTAATATGGTAGTATTTCAGCTATATAAGCGGCTCAGCCTGCAACCCTTCCTTGCTCAACTAATATATAATATGCTAACTATAAGATACCAGCGCTGCTTATAGACTATATCTGGTCAAACACAGATTAAGAAAAACCGAGTCACAAAGATATATAGTAGGTACATACCTACAATATATGGTTTATTGACGGGGTGCGTCTAGTGCTGAAATATAATTACCGGCCTTTCTTGCGGTAATGTTTATACTACTTAAAAATAAACCCACGACTAGACGGTATTTCTTCGATTCGCTACCTTTCAGTGAGATGTACTAATCCGATCAGCTTCAGTTTGACAGAAACTTTTATCTAAAGCGTTCCAGTCGTTACTTTCGACTGACTTTCATGTACTAACCGGAAACTGATCAACGACTGAAAACTCAAAAATCTCTTATACTCAGCTTTGGCGTTTTGAACGCGCTACGAGGATCCAAAATTCGTCAATACAACGACACAGTGACGGGTGTAATGTCAACAAAGAAGGCCAGTATAGTGATGTTTATGCCCACATCAACGAGTAATGAAAGAAAATGCGGACGTTATCAGCAATTTGTCTTTTCGATGGGGCGCACTTTAGAGGATGTTTCTATACAGAAATGACGTATGCCCTCAGCGCAGTTTTATGTTCCTCCTGAGTTATTTAAGCTTGCATGGCAGAATACGCTTCATGATGCGGCTTTCTTATAATGGTTACCAGCTTTTATTCTCAGTTGTGCAAGATTGTTGTATTACGTCTAAACGATCGTCCATAAAGAAACCACATCTTTAACGTAGGCAATATCTCAAGCTGCCCATATAAATGATATATACTTATTCATTGAAGTACATACTATATGCATTGATTTTTCTCTGAAATTTCTGATGACAAGCCAGTAGCCGATTCGGAAGACTGGACCGTTTAATTACGTATTTCGCGTAAGTAGAAGAGTTATTATTTGCAGTAAAGAGGATTGTATACAACACGATACAACGTTTGTAGAAGAGTGGAGGTAAATTGACCAAAGGGTTTAAACACGTTGCTTGTCATTTTAAGCACTTTGTTTATCATAATAAACAGTTTACTTAAGGTTATGAAGGTGGCTATAATTTGGTCTGCTCTGCCATTTTTAGTGTCGATCACACCCTATAGCCTGAATTTCTTGTATGCCATAAATACAGCTCTAGATTTGCTAATTGTGTAGAAATTTACCCTTCTGATGCACACATCCTGTAGAAAATAAGCAAGAAGTGATCACTAAATCACTAAAGTGATTTAGTGCAATTCTATGTAGGCCACGGCGTCGAGTACACTAAAGAAATATGTATGTAACGGAGCCTGCAAGGTTATATAGCAGTTAGCGTGCTATGGTCGTTACACGATAATGGAACACGTTATATAACTGACAATCCACTCAAAATACCAAGTAGTTTTCATGACTGACAGATGAAACTTCAATAAAATGTTTTCTAATGAATAGATGAACCTTGGCCAGAAGTAACATTGCTCGTGGCAGTACGCGACAAGAGCGTTTATCAGGAAGAAACCCAAATTCTTGACTACAAGTCAATGGTGATCGAAAAAGCATTAAATTTTAGGACGTCAAAGTGAAGCTAAACGCATCATAATTCAATTTTGTCTGTTTCCAATGGCCTATACTGATGAATGTGAGTTCCGCGTTAATAACAGCATTCCGTACATCATCATAAACAATTCGTTTTCTGTTAGAGGTCGCTATGCTAACTAGAAAAGATTTGATCGAAATTTATTCAAGAAGCCCTCGGGCTTGTTTGGTAGGTGCGAGCCGACAGGTGTAGTGCAGAAGGTCCTGGTAGAGTATGCGACTTACGTCAAAGGGTTTATTAGGTTACATTCGGCTAGGGCCGGTTAAGTTAGCTGACGTCAGGTTAGTAAAAGGTTGTTTATTACAGGTTTAGTTCAGCTAGATTACGAGCCTAACCTAATATCGGTAAGTTTCATATTATTACGCTAAGGCCCAAATTATGGAAAATGGTTTGGCTTGGAATCGGTCGGGTGACGTTGGCTATACCGACAGGCTAGAACAGGCTCAATTCATTGACCAACGAAGCAGGGCTACGAGCGTAATGGCGGCAGTGTGACGGGTCTGTGATGAAGCCTTAGCATTTGTCCGACGCGTACACGGGCCGCCCATCTCCGTTGCTCAGGTTCAGTAGCATCGCAAAAAAACAAGAACACTTCGAGAGCCCCAGTGAACGAAGTACCATCGTAAATAGCCCGAAATAACCAAGCAACATCACAAGAATCACTAAGGAGTAAGCGGTCAACATTCCATGCATCCAAGCCTCGTACCATTATACTTTTTTTCGTCACTACAAACAAGTTCGACACGTGGATCATCTCAGAGTTACGACCCATAAAGCTTGGCACACCGAGCAGCTGGCACAGTAGCAAGAGTCAAGACGCACTTGGCGTGCCAGATTGGTTTTAGCTGTGCCGTGCGGAGTGCCGCGCGTCTGAGGCACAAGCATCAATTCTGGTTAACCGCTGAGAAAACAGGCAGCATTTGCCAAGCCTCATCGTGGCAGGTTTCCGTGTCTCGATTTAAACCTCTCGAGGACGAGAGACATTTTTAGTGTCTCGTGATCTTGATAAAATTATAGGAGCTTCATAGCTTATAATGTCGCGTATGCACGACAGCCCGCCACAGAGACAACACTATACCAGATTGATTAAGAGGGGTGATGGACGAGCAGCAGCTGTTGCAGGCTTTGTATGTCTTCTGTAATCAGTTAGCTCGAAGAAGTATCATCTTCATAACAGCATGAAAATCATAACGGCGATAAACTGCAGGTCCCAAGCGTGGCTCTCCAAGCGTGTTTGTATGTAGTATGCAGGCTTAGTTTTTCATATTGTAGTGAAGTCCGTGCAAGCTTCCTAAATCTGAGAGTTGCCACGGAGCCACTTGCATTGCAGGGAATAACGTAAAAAAATATTCGTGACTGGGGTAGCACATATGTATTTTACCCATTTTGAATCGTCATAATAAGTGATAAATAATTTACATATATATGAGAAAAAGATATATAATTGTATATATACGACGCTAAATGAATTGTTATACTTTATCGATTACTGAAATTATATAAAAAATAAAAAAAAAACAATTTTGAACTTGCTATAACCGCGTACGTGCAGTAGGTAGTTGAACAACAACTCTATCGATCAAACAGGTCTGATAGTTCTTAAGAAAAATGGTAAAAAAAAGAACTGAAGGCGCATTTGCTATACATAATTTTAGGAACGGAGGAAGCAGGGAACAAAACCGTGTTATTGTTTGTTATAAAGAACTGATCGAAATACCTGACACTAGTCCAAATACGTGCAGAAATTGTATATTTCGAACCGATTGTAAGCACGACTATACGACTAGTGAGAAGTACTGTTCATGAACAATAAAGAAAAACAGCTATAGAAAAGAGACACTTGTTAGCTTCACCATTTTCAAGCTTTGTGCTCACTGCACCTCCCTACCTTTCATGAATTTATGAGCACTGAAACAATGCCTACCAAATAATGTGCGTACGATAATGGGAACTGATATTTAGAGTCCGTCAATTTGTGGATCAAAATTCCCTTCTTTGGAGTAATAAATTCTCCACATCCTCCTTGGGTAACTATATCAGGAATTGAGACAGTGTCATAATACAGACTTTCGGTTCCCGTAAGTTCAGCTCAGAGCCCGACTGTTTGCTGTGTTGCTGTAAGTCCAACTGAGTGTCAACAACATTAACTAAAATGTTGGCCGTCACACAAGCTGGCTTAGCAAGTGTGATTAGTGAAGTTCCGGATGGATCTTCAAATTTAAAGCGAATAAGAACTCAGACAACTACCTGTTTTTTTTTTGCTGTGTTAACGGGCACAGTAACGCATCAGGGCGTTGAGCAGTACGGGACCAAAAGACACTCGTATGAACCCGCTTTGGATATTCCACGACCGTGTGTTGAAATTAGTCGAGTACAGTTGGAGCTGTTGCTGCTGCAAGGGGGTACGGCAGGCGCCCCTACAGCTCTAGACGAAAATAGAACAGCTAGGTCGCGAGTTATACCTGACGCCCTACGTTTACATAAGTGCAGCTGTGTCCACTACAACAACATGCAATAGGTAGAGCTGAGCATATATTACAGGTGATAAATATCTCGCTCTAAATTCAACTAATATACCAGGCTTCTCATTGCTCGTGTGCGCTTCTTTCCGATCAACAAAGTAAAAAAATTCATTCTACGTACGACTAAGTTGTTTCTATTGGATTTTTAAAAAAGGAAACCATGCTTTAAACCAGCCTAAAAACCATGTTTTTTGTTGATTTGGTTTTTATTCGATTTGTTTAATTTTTATTCATAAATATTTCAAAATAAACAGATTTACTTCTAGAAATTAGTAAATTTCAGTTACACAACTAAGAGGATTAGTTGATGTGTTTATATTTAGGAATCGGTTTGACTGCTAGGACACTTAGGGTCAACTATTGCTAATGTTTATTGAATAACATATAACCTATTGAATTTTGTGTCATTTCATTTCAGAAATGCACTTCTAATTACATCCTGGTATGCCTGCAGCTACTGAAACTTAGAAGTAGTAGTTAAAGTTTCTATTAGATAGCTAGTGAGATCATGAGAAGGATGTAGCCATATAGCCATTTCATTTTCTTTTGTTAAATACTCTGTTTTTAATTAGCTGTGAGCTAGTCATTTCTATCGAGTTTTCTTTTTATTTGAAGTATTTAAGAGTTTTTCAAAAGATTTTATAGCTATTTCACTTTCTTCAGTTCATTACTCTGTTTTTAACTAGCTAGTAGCTAGCTATATATTTCTGTCAAGTTGTATTTGTAATTTGAAGTGTTTTTCAGTTTTCAAAGGATTTTTCATTGCAATAATGATCAATCATAGCTTCTCTGCAGTTTGGATATTAAATGTAGCCATAGCAAATACAAGTACTCTGCTAAGTGCTTTTTCTTAACCCCTTTTCTTTAAGTCATTCTTCTACAATAGGAAGTTGCAATGAAGCGACTAAGATTGTTGATGATTAGCTAACTACATGTTTACAAAGCAGAAAACCCTTTAAATGTTGTATAAAATTCCTAGAATTAGAAAACAAGAAATATTAAAAAAAAATGAACAAAATAAACATGTTTTTATATTTTAACAAAAAAAACATAGCTTTAGGTTTAAGCCGAAGATACTATGCTTTTTGCCAACCCTGAGAAACTGGCAAGAGGTATGGAATGAGTCAGGGAAAGACATGGAGCAGTAAGTTGGAAAAACGACGAGGAATAGAAGAAAAATTATTTACTTATATAAGTATGAAACGGGAAGGAAGCACAGTGCGCAAGTGAAATGAAGTCCTGAGAACAAGATAGGCAAAGAAGGTAGACGCAAGCCGTAAAATTTTTCTCAAAAGAGTAAAGTAGTAGTAGTTGCAGTAGCATTAAAAGATTTGCTAGTGCAGCAATTCTATGCCGCAGAGCGCCGAAGGTCAAGTATTTTATCGTCTGAGTTCTGTGTCTCAAATTTTTGGTGAGCACGCTACTACTATTGGCCAAGAAACATGGTGCAAATCATGGCCCCCACACGTGGGCAGGCAGGCAGGAGCCCCGCGCAAGAAAACGGTCACCTCGATTGGCAATCCTAATCATGAAGCAGAAGGGGAAGTATAGAGGACCTACCTAACTTTACAAACAAAACGTATCTGCAGGAGCTGCGGCTAGTCGCAGCATCCCCTGCAGAACGTCCCTCAGGATCCCTTCGAGGTATGAGGCCCAAGATATTCCGCTAGCGATAGGGGCCGCTATAATATCTCGATGAGGAGTGCCTTTATACCTTGCTTCATACAAGCGAAGTCTTGTCAAGACTATTGGCCCGACTTCTCACAGCATAACAGCTTAGCTTCAACTCTAGTAGCTGTGATAATTGGAAGAACGATAGCTTCAGAAACGCATCGCATATATTGAACTTGAAGTAAACATATATATACATTGTCTTAAACGCTTACAACACAGCCTTTATTACTATTATTAAAACCCTGTAACTAGAAACATATCCGCTCTGCGAGCCAAAAATAACAAAACGAACAGATCTCAACACAAAGACGATGCGTCTGTTTGTTCGTCAATACTTGAATGTTCCTAGTAGAGCACTATGGTTGCCCCTACAAAGTGTACAATGGAGGGAGTGTACTGCTAGCGACCCAATCATAGCAGCGAGTGACGTCAGCAGCCGGTCACCCCCAATCGCGCTTCGGCTGGCTCTCCGTCTCTAGAAGCTCAACTCCTCTGATTGGCTATGACGTCACTCGCGGCCCTCATTAGATCAAGTGTAATTGCACTGTCTGCTGTAGTCAACATAATAGATCCGCTAAGACACGTTCAGCGTGTATCAGTGCATTTTTACTGGTAAATCATGAGCTTTGATTAAACATAGCAATTTAAGGAAGTACGGGGACTTTGCTTGGTTTTATTGCCTATTGCAGTATAGGAGCTGCATTTTGCCCTTTAACCATGCCCACATGGAAGTGGACTGGGTCCTGCATGCTGAAACATATATGGAGTCACCCACACCCCACATACGCTTACACTTCCACTGCTGAACTTCAAAGACCAAGAATATCGTATACGAAGAGCTCCTGAATATTTTTAGTCACGGTCTCTGGCCCTGAAGAGGTCACTGCTAGGGTCTGTCGATAATCGTTACAAATAGAGACATATTTGACTCAAATGCACGCCAGAGCCAAAGAGAGAGCACCCAAATAGTCACAATATTTGCTAATGGGTTGGAAACATACTTTCTGTCGCGCAGGTGTAAAAATGCATTGCTTAACATGTTTTTGTTTTTACCCTTCCATAATGAGATGCTTTCGATAAACCACAAACGAAACAGCGACGATGACCAGAAAACACGACACAAAGATTTTAGGATTATCTCAATAAGCATAAAAATCGTGCAAAATCTGTTAGCAAAGTTGAAGTAACTTCTACGAAAACGCCAACCAATAAACCCAATAAACCTCTGGAGGACAAATCTAACATTTTATATCTTTAGGATTACATTACAGTTGAAATTCAGTCAGTTTGATTTGACAAGTGCATTTCTTGCCTTCGCATTCAGAATAGTACACCAGCATGCACAGCTGATTACCTGACTAATTGACTACCAAATTGGTGAATGGAGAGAAGTTGGATGGACGGAAGCCAAAAGTTTTAAGATTAACAAAATCCAACGTTCAGTGCACTACAGACCTTTTCAGAACCCCTCTTAAAGACTCACAAGTGTCCTACACTTTATCACTGAAAATANCTAATTCACTACCAAACTGGTGAATGGAGAGAAGTTGGATGGACGGAAGCCAAAAGTTTTAAGATTAACAAAATCCAACGTTCAGTGCACTACAGACCTTTTCAGAACCCCTCTTAAAGACTCACAAGTGTCCTACACTTTATCACTGGAAATCACATCAATTTTTGAAGTGTGTGTTTTATTAAAAGTCACTGTCTCGCATCTATATTTTTGAAAAACCCCAGTGTTTTTTACGTTGGAATTATACGATGAAACTTTTCAATTTTGAACAGAGTACAGTACATTTTTATGTTTTCAACTTGCACCTTGTCTTATTTTAATTTTTTTCGTGCAAGTTACAGTGTTCTTTGAAAATTTTGAAAAAATAAGCTTATGTTTTACATAACAGAAAACTGCACCGGTTTGGAACAACCTTCTCCTTAATCTGTTTTAGTATTACAGGTCTCTAACCGCAAAACGCAATTTGCGGATGGCCAGCATGGACGAGGTGCCTTGGAGGGACACCGATAAGGTAGACAAAATTTCTCGTTCGTATCAAAATCACAGAAACTTACAACAGCGTTGCAAGCTCTAATGTTATTGCAAACTAACAGGCACTAATACATCAGGAATAACGCATTTATTGAGAGTTTCATCATATAATAAAGGCTTTTATGTGTAGTCCAGGCTTCTGCTACTAGATCAACCTAATGATGACCTACCCATCACTAATACATCAACGCCAGCTTATATGTCTTGGAAGCTTCATATTTTAATAAATTAATGCTTTTATGAATAGTCGTTGTCTCGTCGATATGGAATACAGTATCTATAATTCGTTAAAGCACGTTATTTGGAGGTTTATGGTGATCACAAATAGAAATTACGAATTACATTGATAAATTGCTAAATTTAAGTTATAACTATAAAGTGCGCAGCCTGAAGGCCGAATTTGCAAGCTCATACTTGCTTGCAAACACTCTTGATGGAGTTTTACCCGAAAGATATTGAATAATGGTTCATTTTTCGTAAATAAAAACGTGCACCAGCAAAACTAAGATGCATTTATAATAGGATATAAATAATGCTAGCAGCTTAATCAATTCTGCTATATCCGTAAAGCTTGCTTACACAAGATTTGTTATAAGGAGCTAAAGTGCGCTTAAATGGTAAAAATTAATGACCTCCCGACTGTGCATTTCATACATCAAAATTTTTTCTTCGCACACGTTAAATAATTCTTGCGCATAGCAGTGCTAACGACGTCGGAAATGAGCAATGACGATGCTTACAATGAACCCAAGTCTAAAAACTATGCCAGCAACGAAATATAACAGTGATATCCAAACTATACAATGCTAGAAAAAAAAGCAGTACGACATTCGGCGGAGGATGCTTAGCTTCAGGCATGCGTTCGCGATGCTTGGTGTGAACGCCCGTACCGTAGTAAATCAATCAACGGTTTGCGACTGTCCAGACGATAGTGTAGGTGTCGTGGCGGTGTATGGCAACAGCGTAGCTGTCAAGATAGATCTCTCTAGTAGTGGTTAGACTGTAGTAATATATATACAGTACATCAGAGATGTGCCACGCAGAATGGGCAGTGCTTTCTCTGAATACGTTAAACTCATGGTATAACTACGTAACGTTATTATATAATGCGTTAAACTAGTAGTTACACAATTCTTTTGAGGCCTCATATGAATATAATCCAAGAGAATTAAATGGTTAGTCTGATAATGCAGTGCATTCTTTAAGTAACTTAAATTGTTTGAAATACTGGCAATGTTTATAAAACGCATTTTCTCCCGGTACATGTCTGAATATCGCCCTCTCTCTCTATATTTATGTATACAAAATTCATACACTCTGAGTAAATGTAATATAACAATTAATTCTGTATTTAGAAAATTTCCTATCAGTGAAATTCTTTTGTGAAATTAAATGTCACGGTTGAAAATCAGTCGTGTTCCTTAAATATATATAAGCGCGCAGTAGTACTAAAATGCTCAATGCATTACTTAATAATTAAATAAACTAATAAATTATTTATACCCTAGATATTTTGACGGTAATTTTCGATCACATAAACTACTGTAAACGAATGCATCAAACAATTTTTCATAATTCTGCCTCAGATCAGTGGTACCTGCATTTTTTTCAGCTGTCCTTCTCAATAAACACAGAATAGTGTCGATTACTTTGGAAGTACAGTGCATCGAAAGCAGCACTGACAAGCCTAAACTTCTTAGTGAGAAAATGGGCCTTAACGGTATTCTTGGCTGCCCCAGAAACTAAAAAGCGTAAAACAGCTTCTGAGGAGGCTCAAAATTTCGTTAGGGATGTATCGAACAGATTAAAGGTAAGGTAAGTAGGTATCTAAACCAATTATACACATATATTTTACGTTAAAACCGCACCTTATGCAGGGGCCACATATGCATTTGTACATCCATTTGCTTGCTAGGATGTGCAGCTCTCGTGTCGTTTCGGTATATATTTGACATCGGTAGCATAGATACGGTTGCTAAATGAGGTGAGTCTCGCATCCTTGCATCAGTTTGTCTGTGTGAACGCATAGTGTGGCCCCGGCATAATAATATATGATGGCAAACTCGATCCTCATACGTCAACCAGAATGTCAATGACAAGTAATAATTACAACTTTCCAATGACAAGTAATAATTACAACTTTCCAATAACAATGTGGCGTCACAACTAACGGTACAGGCAACTAATATCGCTGTTTCCCATGTAAATATTTAAAAAAATGTAATAACAGCTAATCTGGGTGTCTACGATTAATTTCGACGATCGTAAGTCATGAGAACAATTATCGTAGCGTTGCACTTAACACTTCTTGCGATTTTACCTATAACGTCAACTGAATGTTTTTCATAAACAGCTGATATTTTCTGTTGCTCCCGCCCTATCAGCTGTTTGCCTACAATTTTCAATTGGATATATTTCATATTCTAACTAGATTCGTAGGCTTTAGTTCAATTTCTAACTACTTACGGTTACAGCCTATTATTATCATTATTATTATTATTAGCATAAGACACTCATAACTTATGCTTTCTTAACTCATGGACAGAACATAAGGCGCTACCTATCCAAAAGAGGAGAAGAAATAAGAAAGATGAGCAGTTGGGCAAACCAATAGAGGAATTTATGCAAGGATGATAAAAGGGTAATTAACTGGGAAAGAAAAGGAAGAGCATCAGAAAGATTATTAATAGGTGTACAAAGAATGAAAATAGAAAAATTTCCCTGAAGAGATACTTGTTCTGGAAACCAATCTTCAGACATTAAGAACCTTTAGGGAGTTGTTGATAGAGACTCTGCTCACCAAAACACACGATGAACGATACTTACACTATGCTTTCACTCAGAGATTTTTGCCATAGTATAACTATAGCATGTTTCACTCCCAGTCGAACAAGCACAGTAAATACTGGAGTAATTGTTATTCTAAAATAGTTATTAGTATTGTGAGCATTTTACAATTATTTCTCGGCTGTAAAGCGGTGCATGTATTTTTCATGGGCACGGCTTTGAAACCTTGTAGCATCAGCTGTGTGGCTAAAATCAGGTTTGCGTGGTTATCAAGGTGAAAAATAGGCGGTGTCTCATGCAAAGGCATATCTCTTCCCCTGTGTATACCTCCGTTTGAGATTTTACACGTTTGACGCATCCCAACAGGCGAAAATCTTGTGAAGACCACAAAAGTTGTGACGCCAATGACCCTTAATTTTTTTTTCTACAACGTTACTTTGACATGGGTAATTCAAATGATACGAATGGTAAAAAACTTGCGATGCATAAGTTTAATTCAAATGGTAGTGTGGAGTACAAGTACTTTCCAGCATCAATTGGTAGATTAAAACCGCTATTGAAAAACTGCGCAGACGGTTGGGTGACTAGAATGATATTTTTTTCTGACATCGTATCTAATGAACAAGACCTATAGATATCAATCAATGGTCTCTCTGAATATTTTTGCCCAACATTTCTAGTATTTAGTATTAATAATTAATGCTAGTCCACGAAATACAAATATACGCCATACTTGCGCTTGAATTCACTTTAATCAAGAAGCTTGTACGCCGCATAACATTGACATGGTGGACCGTAAAGTTTGAACTCTTATATTCCAAAAAAGTATAGTTATCTCGATCATGACTGATGTTTATGTAGCAGGCTCACATGGTCGAGTGCCGGTTATAGTCACTGCTGGAAAATGCAAATACGTAGCTACACCGAAGCAACGCAGTTTGGAGGTCTAGGGACTTTAGGTATAGGATTTACACACTATGACGTGTGTTTGAAAAGAGTGAGCGTTCAATGGAGTGACATTAATCGTAATATACGAACATTATGTAGTCGATTAAGGCACAGCCCAGCTATGGCATGCTGAACCTACAGACAGGGGCTATGGGTGCAGGAACTTCATTGCGCTCATGCACTGCCGTATTCAAAACTTTTCAATGAGGCACACCGACAAACTGACGGACATTTACTCTTACAATATACAAGAAAGGTGTGCGAATGCTGCGAATAAAATATTATTATTTTATTTCTGTGCATAATATTGTGAAATCAGTACTTCGGTAGCAGCTTAATTTGTAGGGTAACATGTCTAGTATCCGTCCACCATGCTAGTAGCCGTCCACTTGGCTTTAAAAACTTCCCATGTGAAAACTAGCAGTGCTAGAAAGCCGTACATAGGCTTAAACTGTAGGCTAAGTAGTACCCAACAGTTTAAGTCTATGTACGGCTCTCTAGTACTACTAGTTTTCACACAGGAAGATTTTAGACCCAAGTGGACGGCTACTAGCATGGTGGACGGGTACTAGACATGTTACCCTACTCGAAAGGCAGGGTTAACCTTTTCTTTTTCAAATGCATCCGGGGTGTTTTTGCTAACTCAACTTAAAACACATGAGATGGTACACTGGATGAAAGTAAACTAAGGTAAGCACTAACGCTCAGTGATTTAGAATACTAAGAAGTATGATATGTTTTGCTAATCTTGCAAAGAAGATCATGTCCCCAGCTTTGACTAAGGGAAAGAGCTGCCACATTTCAGGGAACTTGCTCGGTTGCACGTAAGATACAAAAAAAAAACATTTTTAACGTCACCTGTAATGATGCTGATGCCGATTCGATAGCTCAAGCTAAAAATAAAAGTAAAAGAAAAGGTTGATATTCTGTGATCTAAAACCATTAGTTCCGTCCATTAACCTCCACCTTGTTTCGTGTTGATTTTCAATTATTTATGTTCTGTTTAACAGCGGTAGCAGGATATGGCCTAAAGAATGGCAGAGTCGAAGTCTGGGAGTGAGGTGATTGATGATTTAAACGATTTGCACCAGTGGGTGCAGGTAAGTATACAGGTAACTTTTGTAAATAATTTGACCCGGCAAATAGGTATAATGATACTTGGTAAGCTTTCCTCTTACCTTCAAGTGATTGCGACAATAGAACATTACAAACTTTTCCGTTAATCCATCAATTTCTTCATTAATTTGTGATAACATCTGCAAGTGCACGAAGATCAAATCTCCTTAAAAGTTTACACATTAAAAATAATCAAATTAAATAATATGAGAAATTATGAACGTAGAGTTCTTTAATATAAAACATAACATTGTTCGCCGATGAATAACTGTATAAAACTATACCTATGGAATGGTATAGTTCAGGCATTTCTTATACTGTAAATCGCATCACTGATTGTAACTGATTATAATTTTTATGGCGATTACTGCTCTTTATCGAAAGAGTTAATACAAAGGTGCTTATACCAGTATTTTTAACATTTCAATAATTTTTCTGCTAATTCAAACAATATTGTGTAAATCGATCAAACTTGCGCAAGCGTAAAATTAATATCGAAGAAGAAGCTGGTTTGCAGGCTCATATTAACAAAATAACATGTGATTATCCAGAATAACTAGAACACTCCGAGAGCTCATACCTCCGCCAAGCAAGGCAACGGTAGCAAAAAATTCAAATTGGCTCAAAACCATGATTTTCTTCGTATCAACTCCAAAATCTAATTACTTGTGCCTTTTGATAGTAATTACAGCTTGTGCAATTTTCGTGAAGATCCGTTCAAAACTTTTTGAGTTATGCTGCTAGCAAACGTTATGACAAACATGAGTCAAACATGCAAGCATACGAACCGATCTGCACAAAAATTTAATCATCTATGTCATTTAACATTACTAACTACCGATATAAATTTCATAAAGATCCATTCATTATTTATTGAGTTATTGTGCTAAAAAGCATAAAATCAAAAACAGAAACAAACGAACAAACTAACGGATCATCACAAAAATTTGGTGATTTACTCTTTGTGATATACCTAACAACTCATATAAATTTAATAAAAATCTGCCAATAACTTTTTGAATTATGGCATTCAGAAAAATTAGGCAGACAAACAAGCAAATGGATGGATGGATCTTAATTAAAAGTTAATCATCTGTTCCTCCTAACATACCTCACAATCCCTGTAACTTTCGTCAAACTCTGTCCATAACTTTTTGAGTTATCTTGGTGACAGACAGACAGACAGACAAAGCCGACGAAAACATAACCTCCATGGCGGAGGTAATTACTGGCTCCCAGTACAAAATGGATACTTTCGCAAGAGTAGCGTTTCAGTAATGAGTGATTATAATTTGTAGGTACAGACGGTATTGATAACCAATAACCCAACGCAGCGAATAAACAAAATTTCAATTTACCCACGTTAATTTTCAGGTAAATCACCCAGTATTGTTACCTCCGACAAGGAGGTTATGTTTTCGTCGGCTTTGTCTGTCACCAAGATAACTAAAAAAGTTATGGACGGATTTTGATGAAATTTACAGGGATAGTTAGGTATGTTAGGAAGAACAGATGATTAACTTTTGGTGAAGATCCGTCCATCCGTTTGTTTGTTTGTTTATCTGCCTTATTTTCTCAATGCCATAACTCAAAAAGTTATTGATGGATTTTGATGAAATTTAAACGAGTTGATAGGTATATTACGAAGAGTAAATATTTGGAGTGATCTGTTTATTCGTCATTGTTTTTAATTTTATGCTTGTTAGCACAATAACTCAAAAAATTATGAATGGATCTTTATGAAAATTATAGAAGTTGTTATTAATGTTAAAAGACATAAACGATTAAATTTTGGTGCAGATCGGTAAATTCGTTTGCACGTTTGACTCATGTTTGTTAGCATCATAACTCAAAAAGTTATCACTGGATCTCTACGAAAATTGCACACACTGTTAATACCATCAAGGGCACATACGATTAAATTTTAAAATTGATACAAAGAAAAACATGGTTTGAAAACAAAATTGAATTTTTCGTTACCGTTGCCTTGCTTTTCGGAGGTATGGGCTTTCAGAGAGCTCTAGTTTTACGTATGTTGAGCTCTGCAATTCTTTCCAAGAGCAGCTGCAGTCAGTCGGAGATGAAGCACACAAAAATACATCAATGCAGCCTCCTATCGTGCGACTTTTCAGTAGATAGAGAAGCTACAGTGTGTCGAATGTCCTATATATGGGTATCGTAAGTGTGCGACAACGATCTATTCCAGTCGCCAGACAATACATTCCATCGATTTTTTTTATTGGTTTCAGCAATACAAAATCTCTGCCAGGAGTAATCGTCCGGCCAGCCACTGCGACCCGATGTTGAGTAAATATGTGCTTAATTTTTCCATGTGACAGACGGACGTCCCACCTCATTCACTGGACGGTCTCCAATCTCCAGGCAGCGGCAAGTGGAAGATTTTATACCGAGAACCATTCGGAAGGTGAGTCACTACACTTATAGCACAATAGATGGTTGCGCTGAAAGTCATTGGCAAGAAGGTTTTAACCTTTAAAGGCAAGATTTATTCTTGCCTTTCCAGTAGAAATAGCGCCAGATGGTACACGAGATAAAGTATACTACGTATTGAAAGGTTGAACGCCAAGAATGCTAGCAGTGCAGAGACAAATAATTGCGCAAAGAGGTACCTTGGATACAATTTCATTGGACCTTTGGCTCTTCAATATAATTTTATAACAACTAAAAATGCATCAAATCTACTGATATTTGAATTACGATTCACTCAACATTATTTGCAGTAAATTCCGAAATATTCCAGACTCACAAAGGTTCATTTTTCTATAGGAATTGTAGAGCACTGAGGAGTCATTCAATATACATACTGTATATGCACTAGCATCAAACGGAGCGGGATATTCACGCCTTCACATGTGACAGTAGACCATAGTTTCCTTCGTAAGTGAAAACTAAATTATTAAAATTTCTTGGATCCCAGGAATTCCCGGATTTATATTGAAAATCTTCATTTATTACCGAATTGAAAACCCTAATCTGGAGCAATCGGGTCAAACTTTAAGATAAGCATTCTGACTAGGGCCAAAGGACGCAGCGCTGCTGGGTCTCCAGGTCGTAAAATAATGACCAAATTTTCGTCAAGATTTAGAGCAATCGGGTTATAGTTTGTGACTTGGACCTCAGGTCGAAGTGCTTGTGGGGCTTTTAGATCGCAGATCATAGGTGAACGTCCATTAAGATCAGGAGCGGTTGGCCGTAAATTTGCGACTAGGTCAACATGATAGAAGCATATCGTGTGGCTATAGACATTACCATGTTCACAGATGCATGGTTGCAAGAGAAGATGTGAAGGAAGGCGAGAAGCTCTTCATAGATCACCCCATCATCACAGGACCCAAACAGAACAGCGACTATATCTGCCTCGGGTGCTACGCACTGATAACCCAGGATACACACCATCTGTGCTCAAAGTATGAAAGCTAATCTAACTTTCATTGTGAATTACCTCTGTATTTCATACCTGAAGTGAAAGATTGGGAGTTATTTTTTAATTTGAGTAGAAGGAAGACAAATCACCCATTGGCGTAATAAATTGTTTATAACTTCAAGCTTTCCTCGACCTTAATGATCCCTACTTTGAAGTGTTTCCAATTTCATTAATTATCCGTAATACAAATAACCGTCTACGCCAACCGGTGACACGTCGCATGGCTGTGAAACGGTGGGCTACCATCCATTAGAATGCTCCGCATTCCTGGAGGCAAAGTTTAAACTCAACATCAGCGACCTGCTGAACGACAGTTTGCTGTATGACAGCATTCTACCTCTTCGGTGTATCGCCCTGAGAGACTCCGGCTCTAAGAAATGGCAGACAATGAGGGCTTTGGAGTCACATGACGAACAGAGGGAAGGTTCTGAACTCTGGACGATGGAAGAGGTAGGTCACGTTCAGATTCATAATTGATTATTGTCTAAGTTGCACTCTAGAATTCAGGGGTTCCCTACCGGGGGTGCCTGCACCCCTCAGGGATGAGAGATAACCTTCCAGGAGACACGAAACATTCGATAAAATAAAGTTGGATACATAAATTTGTTCTTGAATTTGGCGTAAACTTCATTACTTATCTTTCATCAGCTGAATTAATGTTTTTCAAGGAGTGCGAGAACATATTAAAAGTTTTCTAGGGGTGCCAAGCTGAGGTACTACTGGGCACCACTAATAGAGGGGGAGATGGCGCATTGAGCAGGAGTGCGGAAAACATTTCTAAATGAAATTTGAGATCAGACATACAAATGAAACCTGTACATGCACCGAGATTATGCAAAAAGAAAAAAAATTGAAATTAAAACGAAAGCAATCGAGGCATAATTGTGCAATTGGCAACCGTTGCAAGCAATATATAGGGCAGGGGTTGGCAACCATGGTTAACACGCACGCCCTGGTGGCACGAGATGATCTTCAGTGGGAACGAAATCTTGGATAAAATAAGGTTGGACATTTAACTTCGTCCAAAATTTTGCGTAAATTTCATTGTCTATCATCGAATGAGTTATTATTTTTGTCGGGGGTGCGAGAACATCTTAAATTTTTTAGTGGTGCCAAGCTTAAAAAAGGTTGGGAACCGTGGCTCTAGATATGTAGCTAAATGGCTCCGATGAATCTGAACTCAACAGTATGGAGTATGTGCTATTTTTATTATAGCCAATCCAAAGGTTGGAAGGCAAACTCTAAAGTTTCATTTTGTTGTTATGCCTCAAAGTTATTCATGCTCTTACTAAAATTCGATTGCTTTTTACCATTTTATATATTTTCTCACATAAACCATATTAATTACAGCTCTAAACGGCGAAACACAACCCGAGCTCAGACGCTGGCTCGGTTAACTTTGTGGGGTGAATATCGTGGCAGTGCTAGGGTTAAGTTTCTCTAGTCGCTACACAGAGTTAAGAGACGTACAACATATCAAGAAAGCTATGGAATAACTTCTGAGGACTGACGGGGAGAGACAGAACAGACAGACAAGAATGAAGAGGGAAGGAAGCTAGGAAACAACATAATGGATGATGGTCTCAACCTCAGAATGACTTAAGCCGAGGCCATACTAACAATGGTATGTTCAACTTACGAGCACACATTCAGCTCGTACGTCGTTCCACATAAGTAATTTCTAAGGGTATCTTTGCAATCAACTTTCACTTCACACGGGATGATGGGCGAACTTAACATCCGTTATGAAGTCGAACGTGCGACTGCATAGTGTGACGTCGCCATTCGAGTCGCTATAGGGTAATGCTTCTCCAGCAGCAGTACGCCGCGATTTCAAATTGAACAATATTAAAGACCAAATTAGTGCATACAAAAATTATCGCTGGGTGTTTTGTTGCAACAGAACGTGTGTGACTTTCTGCTCAACAAAGTCAAAATCAACTCCAGCAATGAACTCGTGCACAGCGTCACTGGCGTCCTGGACGTAAATTGTCACGAAATCCAGTCAGGTAAGTCTTCGCATTCGTCCCAGGCTTCTGTTGTTATTATTATTACTATTATTTAAGCATTCGAGGAATAGTTTAGTGGGACATCAAAGACCGGGCGTCCATAAAGTGGAAAGGAAATTGTATGAAATTGTACAGGAACCCGATAGACATGAGGCATAGTTTCAAGGTAAGACTAGAATTGGCGTAAAATATATTTCAGATTCATGAGCACGTCGTTTGCGTATTTTCAGGTTCATCAGCATGCTAACTTCACCTTTCTACATTCTATTCATAAGAACCAGCAAACGTCGAACTAAAGGGGCCGTAGATTAACTCGTAAACTCCATTGTAACATTTTCAGGTTCGCCAGCAAGAGGAAACGTGCGCGGCCTGTTCCCATTCAGCGCAATGATGTCCCACGACTGCTTCTCCAACACTCACCACACCTTCACTGACGAAATGCATATGGTGATGATGGCCTCGAGAGCGATCAAGAAGGGGGAACAGCTGACAGGTCAGTGGGATCATTCAATAGTTTAGTGCAGCACAAACAAAAGACTATGTGTATGTGGTACATACTGCTCACTGATATTCTTAATTCTACGAATAACAAGATTTTTTGGACAAGAAACTTTTTCTACTGATAAGTTTTAATCGTAGTTTCGAAGTGAGAGGAAGTATATGACACCAAATAATTTAGCCGATTAGTAGGTCTTAAGGTTACTTCAATATGGGAAATGTGGATTGATGACGTATTGAAGTGTTGTCCCTGTACCATAACTGTGACTTTCCATATCGTTCTTAAGAATAAATGTCTTAATTAAGCTCATGGAATATATTTTCTGATAATCATTATAGCTCGTCCACGTATTAAGGCCGGGCCCCACAGAGCGCAACAAGCGACGCAATGCGATTGTTACGGGAGTGGTGTTGCAGCATACGTGCCCACAGCGCTCCGTAGCGTCAACGCCGCCACCCCTGTCGTCTGACGACATGGGAGGCAATGTAAAACAGCACGTTGTTTAAACAGCGCAACGTACTCGCTCGTCACTACGGTGTGGCGGCGGCCAAACATGAAGTAACTAACAATAATTTAGCATATAAGTTATGTATCGTGGGCAGTTTCTGCGAAAGACAGTTGAGAACTTTGCCATAACATTTAAAGGCTCCAGACGCCAACAGACGCGTGCAACATCTTACCTTACCTTTGATACCTTTGATGATACTTCGGACGAGGTCCAGGCGACGTTACGCACGCTGCCCATCTTGTGCAGAGGTGATGCTGCAGTCCGTGACCAGCGGGGTGNGACAAATCACCCATTGGCGTAAATTTAACAAATATTGAAGTTCGAAAGGAGCTGGAATTACTAGGGATGAAACTTCACAAAGGTTAAAGTAATTAATAGGCATTATGTTTATTGGCAGATGCGGTTGGCCACTGTGCAGCGTAAACTGTGAAACGGTGGGCTACCATCCATTAGAATGCTCCGCATTCGTGGAGGCAAAGTTTAAACTCAACATCAGCGACCTGCTGAACGACAGTTCGCTGTATGACAGCATTCTGCCTCTTCGGTGTATCGCCCTGAGAGACTCCGGCTCAAAGAAATGGCAGACAATGAGGGCTTTGGAGTCACATGACGAACAGAGAGAAGGTTCTGAACTCTGGACTATGGAAGAGGTAGGTCATGTACAGATTCATAATTCATTATTATTGTCTAAGTTGTACTCTAGAATTCAAGGGTTCCCTACCGGGGGTGCCTGCACCCCTCTAGGCTGCAAGATAACCTTACAGGGGATGCGAAACTTTCGATAAAATAAAGTTGGATACATAAATTTGTTTTTAAATTTGGTGTAAACTTCTTTATTTATCTTTCATCAGCTGAGTTAATGTTTTTTCTGGGGTGCGAGAACATATTTAAAGTTTTCAAGGGGTGGGTGCCAGGCTGAGGTACTGCTGGGAACCACTAATGGAGGGGGAGATGGCGCATTGAGCAGGAGTGCGGAAAACATTTCTAGAGGAAATTTGAGAACAGAGAGACAAATGAAACCTGTGCATGCACTGAGATTATGCAAAATGTGAAAAAAATTTGAAGTTAAAACGACAGCAGTCGAGCCATAATTGTGCAATTGGCAACCGTTGCAAACAATATATAGGGCACGGGTTCCCAACCATGGGTAACTCGCACGCCCTGGGGGTACGAGAGGATCTGCAGTGGGAATGAAATCTTGGATAAAATAAGGTCGGGCATTTAACTTCGTTCACAATTTTGCGTAAATTTCATTGTCCATCATCGAATGAGTTATTATTTTTGTCGGGGATGCGAGAACATCTTAAATTTTCTTAGGGGTGCCAAGCTTAAAAAAGGTTGGAAACCGTAGCTCTAGATATGTAGATAGAAGGCTCCGATGAATCTGAACTCAACAGTATGGAGTATGTGCTATTTTTATTATAGCCAATTCAAAGGTTGGAAGGCAAACTCTAAAGTTTCATTTCGTTGTTATGCCTCAAAGCTATTTATGCTCTTACTGAAATTCGATTACTTTTTACCAGTTTATATATTTTCTCACACAAACCACATTAAAACTCTAAATGGCAAAACACAACCCGAGCTCAGACGCTGGCTCGGTTAACTTTGTGGGGTGAATTTCGTGGCAGGGGTATAGAGTTAAGTTTCTCTAGTGGTTACACAGAGTAAAGAGACGTACAACATATCAAGAAAGCTATAGAATAACTTCTGAGGACTGGCGGGGAGAGACAGAACAGACAGACAGCAGTGAAGAGGGAAGGAAGCTAGGAAACAACACAAAGGATGATGCTGACCCTGTCAATGGCCTCAACCTCAGAACGACGTCAATGGCCTCAACCTCAGAACGACGTCAATGGCCTCAACCTCAGAACAACGTCAATGGCCTCAACTTCAGAATGACGTCAATGGCCTCAACCTCAGAATGACGTCAATGGCCTCAACCTCAGAACGACGTCAATGGCCTCAACCTCAGAATGACGTCAATGGCCTCAACCTCAGAATGACTTATGCCGAGGCCACACTAACAATTGTATGTTCAACTTACGAGCACACATTCAGTTCGTACGTCGTTCAACATAAGTACTTTCTACGGGTATCTTTGCAATCAACTTTCACTTCACACGGGATGACGGGCGAGCCGAACATCCGTTATGAAGTCGAACGTGCGACTGCCTAGTGTGACGTCGCCATTCGAGTCGCTATAGGGTACTGTTTCTCCAGCAGCAGTACGCCGCGATTTCAAATTGAACAATATTAAAGACCAAATGAAGTTTATAAAAAACTTATCGCTGGGTGCTTTGTTGCAACAGAACGTGTGTGACTTTCTGCTCAACGAAGTCAAAATCAACGCCAGCAATGAACTCGTGCACAGCGTCACCGGCGTCCTGGACGTAAATTGTCACGAAATCCAGTCAGGCAAGTCTTCGCATTCATCCCAGGCTTCTGTTATTATTATTATTATTTAAGCATTCGAGGAATAGTTTAGCGGGACATCAAAGACCGGGCGTCCGTAAAGTGGAAAGGAAATTGTATGAAATTGTACAGGAACCCGATAGACATGAGGCATAGTTTGAAGTTGAGACTAGAATTGACGTGAAATACATTTCTAATTCATCAGCACGTTGTTTGCGTATTTTCTGGTTGATCAGCTTGCTAACTTCCCCTTTCTACATGCTATTCATAAGAACCAACAAACGTCGAATTAAAGGGGCCGTAGATTAACTCGTAAACTCCATTGTAACATTTTCAGGTTCGCCAGCAAGAGGAAACGTGCGCGGCCTGTACCCATTCAGCGCAATGATGTCGCACGACTGCTTCTCCAACACTCACCACACCTTCACTGACGAAATGCATATGGTAATGCTAGCCTCAAGAGCGATCAAGAAGGGGGAACAGTTAACAGGTCAGTGCGATCATTCAACAGCTTAGTGCAGCACAAAAGACTATGCATATGTGGTGCATACGGCTGACCAATATTCTTAATTCTACGAATAACAAGATTTTTTGCACAAGAAACTTTTTCGTTTAATCGTAGTTTCGAAGTGAGAGGAAGTATATGGCGCCAAATCATTCAGCCGATTAGTCGATCTTATGGTTACTTGAAAATGGGAAATGTGGATTGATGACGTAATGAAGTGTTGTCCCTGTACCATAACTGTGACTTTTCAAATCGTTCTTTAAGAATAAATGTTATAAGCTCATGGAATATATTTTCTGATAATCATTATAGCTCGTCCACGTATTAACATGAAGTAACAAACAATAATTTTGCATATAAGTTATGTTTCGTAAGCAGTTTCTGCGAAAGACAGCTGAGAACTTTGCTATAACATTTAAAGGGAGGTACCGCGGGATAGATTAATTTTTGTAGCGAATAGGTTACCAATACCGTAGCTTATAGCAGGGATTACTATTGCGTGAACTAGGTCTTTGTTTATGCACATGGTATTATTGCGCTTTAAAGCTATCTGTACCGACAGCTGATGTTAATTCATATTCACGTCACATGCGCCGAAACGTAAACGTAGTTCAATGGCAGCGTCGATACAAGTTTTGTATTAAATCAAACTGGCCTCACTATTCACAAATACGCTGCAATTATAATATGTGTTATTCTTTGCTATAGGAAACTATAACTAAACCGTTTTCTTTCTTGCAAATCCTTGATCTTGGACAACTAGCGGCCTGTGGCAAGCATATATATATATATATATATAGAGGTGTCGGGGTCTAGATGCCAGCAGACGCGTGTAACCTTTTAGCGACCTTTTTAACTTAAAATAACAATCTTAACTCACCTTCATGAATTACCTATTTCTTCAAATTTTCCTACTTTCACAACATGCTGGACAATAATGCTACCACTCCTTTCATTAAGTAATAACGATCCGTTGTATCTCACTTTGCCAGCAATACAGAATATAACTGAGCAGCAACGAACTGATGCATCGAATAGTGTTCTTTGCGTTGTTGAATATTACGAGTTTTTGTAACTATGCCGCGTCAAAATTACTGTGGCATTGACATTTTTTTTAGTGCAACTACGGGAACCATTTGCAATGGCACTGATACCATACTGTATTTAAATTATAATCATTATCCATTTGCCACAGTTGAACGGCAGAAATCCATAATGTGCTACTCGCACTTCTCAGTTGTTCAAGTATAGTCAGCGGACGAGACACTTTAGCATGCACTTTCAACCATACATATTTAGTAGCTCGGTAGCACATACGCAAGTATTCTAGTGCGTCGCGTCCTCCCCACTGAAGCGATAGCGCCGTTAAAGACAATATGCTCCACCATGGTCCGTACGATATTTTACTGTCCACTCAAATTTGCAAGGGAGGATCATTGCAGATTGAATAAACTCCGACAAAATCTTTTCCAGTCAAAAGAGAGACCTAAAACAGTAAACTGTTCTCGGTGATGCTAGAAATGTGTTTATCACCAAGATACACAAGTTTGTAGCGACACATCAACTGTGGACGACGATAATAGAATCTTAGGACACCAAAATCACCTAAAATTCTCTAAAATAAATACTGCAATTTAATATTAGCCAGTGCTCATGCATTCCTTGCGTCTCCATGAACAGTTTATTCTTGTTTCAGGTCGCTATGTTGACTGGAGGAGATTTTATCCATGTTTTATCAGTGGAGTGAACAGTCAAATATCGCGCGGTCCACGACTCAATATGTGGCCACTTTAGCTTTCGAGGCGTCCAATTACGCCAATAGATTTGGCACGCTAACAAAATTCTAGGCCGCCCAAACAGCTGTACCGCCGATCAGCTTTCGCACCAGCCGGAAATGGTATACCATTATGGTTATTTTTTTTTTCATCGATTTCAATAATGTAAAAAGTTAACAGTGGCGTTTATCCCTCAGTGTGCTACACGCACCTGCTGTCGGGCACGACAGAGCGCCGCAAGCATTTACGCTATGGGAAATTTTTCGACTGCGTGTGTAACCGCTGCAGCGACCCCACGGAGATGGGTACATACTTCAGTGCTCTGCGCTGTACCAAACCCAACTGTGATGGCTACGTGCTGTGCAAGGACCCGCTGCATCCCGACAACAGGGCTGACTACAAGTGTAATAAGTGCGGCAAAGAGGTGAGATGTAAAGCCATTGACTGATATTAAAAAAAAACTAGAAATAAATTCAAATTTCGAGTCTCCCTTTGCTCGAAATGGTGAACCAAAGGGAAGAAAGAACAAGTGACATGACTGTTGAATGTCTACAGACACAGGCACCGATGATCAGTCACAGCTCATAGATAGAGCAAATCAGGTAAAGGAATGGAACAAAGACTGAAACCGACAAAAGAAATCAGGATAGCACAATGCATATATAGTATTATGCCCTTATAGGCACAAAGAAAGAAGTAATTCGGTCTCAAACAGTATGTCACAAACACAAAACACATGTAACCTATATGGAATGCTTTTTGAGTGCTATATAAAAGTAGGTCTAATTTTACAGTTATTTTATATTTTCTTGCCATATTGCAGTGCTGCTGGTCTTAAAGTCTCGTTAGATCGTAATTCTTAAGGTTAGAAATAGGGGCTTACAACGCAGTGCTATTGCTAATTGTTTCCATGCTTGGCAATTAGAGCATCTGTTAACAGTGCTGAACTCGGCTACCTTGAGCATAACACAAGACGTGTTCGATGGGCCCCACTTGACTTGAAATAATGTAATGGGATTTGCTTTAACCCATCCGAGGACTTCACTTCTGAACGATGTATTTGCCACTTGGAACCAAGCATCAAGCGATAATCGGAACGCATTAAAATGATAAGTGACTTATGTTATTTACAGACAGCGGTGGGTACAGTGAGTCGTCTGACCAACAGCGTGTACTACGAGCTGCAGGACGCCGACAGCACCAACCCGAAGGCCCTTGAGAAGATATTCCGTAAATACGAGAACTTGCTGCACCCCAACCACTTCCATCTCATTGGCTTAAAGCACAGTCTCTCCCAGGTATTAGTTACTCGTACAGTTTCGATATACCCGGCCGAAAATTCATAGACAATTATTCGTAAAATAAATATAGGGGTCGACAGATTTCATTAAAACTTAACGGATCGGAACGTATCTTCCATCCTCAGAAGAGTAAAATATGAAGTTAAAAGAATCTAAAAGGGGTAATTTTATTTCGGCTAAGCTAGGGTCGGACAGATATTGACAAATAGAAACCCAAAAGGCGAATGACCGTAGTACGCTTGGGGGCCTTATATAAGGGTCTGTACAGTCGGCCGGTATGGGATGCAGATGGAACAGAGCATGTACACTGTACAGTCGGAGCAAAAACGTCTGTCATGGATCGTGACGAGTGGTAGAGCTGTGGTCATTATACTGAGGCTGGGTTTTGTTTTATGGATATATAGCGATTCTAGAGTTGTGAGTTCTATTGGGTTGGAAAAGTTGATGATAGAGAAGTCTTTCCTGCTAATTGGATGGTTGTTTTGACATTTATTCGATATCATTAGAAAGTGCTATGGGACTGTATCCTTTAATTATCCGATCAATATTCGTGGATTGCAGGACTGAAGTCCCAGTAACACGAACCCGACTGACAGGGAGCGCATTTAGTGGTGTCATCATGTCCGTAACTACGTCCTGCTATAGTGCAATTGTTCAGTTCATGCTTGTAGTGACGTCATTAACATAGGCTTATAGCAAGACGAAAAACACCAAGCTACAATTGAAAAAATATATATTTTTGTATGTCCCCACTGCTGACAAGTCTATCATCAATCGCTTGGTCTGTCCTTCTCTGCTATGTATACGGCTCCCTAAGACTGAACCAATTAACTAGACACAGGAGTTCAATGGGCAGAGTTTTAAGCACGGTAAAGTCACGGATTACATTAGTGACATACACTTCTCCGTGAAAGTCTTCTAGACCGCCGGTGGACTTGCAGACCGCGGTAATGACGTCACAACAACAGACAATTATAGAAATGCCAAAACATAAAGTTGGCCGAGCAGACCTTGCATCTAGTAGCCTTTCAATGCTTCATGCCTTGCACATTTTACATTGATAATAATATATCAACCAATTTTCAAGGCTGTAGTACAAAAATTTCCGAGGAATAATCAGCTGCATTTCGCAGGTGTACGGAAGAACGCCGGGTTATTTGATCAATGAGCTCTCCGAGGCACAGATGGTGAGGAAGGTAGAATGTTGCCGACATTTACTGCAAATACTCGACATCCTGGACCCCGGACTGTCTCGGCTTAGAGGTAGGTTTTAGAATTCTGTGTAGTGAAGTGGATTTACGTAGAGTAGGTATGCCATAGGTGCGAGTCTATGCCAGTAGAAAATAGGGTAGTTCCGAATCTACTGAACATATCCACCATAGTCTTCCTTCAATAACTCCTTAAGTGAAAAGTTACATAAGACGCAATAAAGAAAGTGAGTAATAACTTTTGGCTATTATAGTGGCACACACCAAATATAGCGTCTTACTACAGCCGACCAAGTAACAGTACTTAGACGAGCATCAAAAAGCTACGGCTGGAATGAGTGGCACGCATTAGCGCAAATGGCTAATTGTTCGCAGGTCTGACAAAGTACGAGCTTCACGCGCCAATTCTAATCAAGGCAAACAAGGAGTTTCAGCTGCAGCTCAGCACCAGACAGGATTTCCTGCGGCAACTCAACGAAGCGCTGGAGCTGCTGCGAGGGACCAGCTACTGCCTCCAGTTCGAGCCGCCGTCTACTTATGAAGGCCAAGTCTGCGGGGTATGTGGTCTGTAATGTATATTATCATACATGGCAAACGTTCCAGTTAACAGAAAAAGTCATTATTTAGATATTATACCTTCAGAATTTAAATAAATAACTGTGCACAAACTTTCATCGTTTACAGTACGAGTAGTTAGTCATAAAATTCAGAAAGTTTCGTTGCAATATTTTGGTGCCTCTAACGTTATAGTTTTTTTGTGTACAGGCCTAGAATAACTTAAATTATCATCGAGCTAAATCTCTTACGAGAAGTGTGAGTGTAGCGGCTTCTTTAGCACGGTAATCACCGGACGACTTTCAATATTAAAACGTTTACAGTGGGCAACATTTGCCCATTGAATGGTTTCAATCTGTGCAAAGATGCACAGTGAATGCACATGCGACCAATTTTAGAATAAAATGACCTGCTGAAGAAGGTCTACTAAATATGGCGAACAAAATTTACAGTTCAGAAATGGAGCAACTCCGCATGTCGTCAATACTGTGTAGCAAGAGTCCAGTTCTAAGTGGATTCAACGTTTATTTGTTTTCAGGTTGCAAAGAACTCCGCTGCAGAACTGGAGCAGTGGATCGCCACAGTGAAGCAGTTACCG
>LQNS02278083.1:13686502-13715713 GCA_001587735.2 Parhyale hawaiensis | reverse complement strand
TGTCGTCAATACTGTGTAGCAAGAGTCCAGTTCTAAGTGGATTCAACGTTTATTTGTTTTCAGGTTGCAAAGAACTCCGCTGCAGAACTGGAGCAGTGGATCGCCACAGTGAAGCAGTTACCGGAATCGAACTTCCTTCCTCCTCCATGCGCAGTGTCAGATGACGAGGACAGCGACTACTGCATGGAGGAGCTCACACTGGAGGCTTTGTTACGGAAGGTCGAGAGCTACTGATATGAGCTGGCATATGAAGGAACAATGAGAAATAAATGTTAGCTAGATTTAATTAAAGAATTTTTATGTACGAAATCCCCAAGTCACTCCATCAAAAATGGCGGAACCTATTAGATCTCTACTTCTGGCATGCCAGAAGAGACAACATCAGCAATGCCAGATTTTCGATAGAGCCGAGGCGTTTGTAGCTCAATGTTAGTGAAACACCGTAGCGTCGTCTTCAGTTGATTAAATAAAAAATAACGACATGAAATGAAATGTTTTTCTTGATGAAAAACTATACGCCATAGAAAACATTACTTAGAAAACAAACAAAAAGATAGCGAACAGCGAAATTGGAGTTAGCCAATGAACTGAAGACATGGACGCCAATATTGTAATTATTATTATTATGCGAGTAAGTTTAAGCCTTCCCAGCCACCGTAAAGATGTTCCAACGTGGAACTCCAATTTCAGGGGAAGACAGTAACTCTAAAATGACACAGTATACCTCAGTTACGGAGAAACAATTCTAAGCACAAAGTTTAAGGAAGAGAAATGAGACTGGCAGATAACTGTTTAAATTTGGTACTCTAGCATATATTTTCCACATGCACTGCCACGTCACTCGATGAAAAGTGACGACGAAGTCCTCGAATGGAACCAGTAAAGTCAATATCAACATACGATATTGCATTTTCAGAATAACGTAAACCACAGCCAGAGTTTGCAGTGACTGTTGAAAAGTTTCGATGAGACGGTTCTACGATATCGTACCGAATTCAACTCTGACAAGCCCGTACGAATGACAAAAATAATAACAACAACATAAACAACAGGAGGAGACGCTACAAGAATATATCTTGCAGTTAATGCTAAAACTGTTTTCTTCTTCTATTTTCTTTAATAGAAAGTTTTCTGTGTGGCACCAGAGCGCCGATGGCTAACTCTTCCAAAACGAAGGCAGAACCAAGATAGCCTGATGACAGTAATCCTGTGGGAACTGGCTTTCACATTTTCATTCAATTAACTAAGTCATCGCCCGCACTGTACTTGACGACCCAGTCTTATACGGCTAACTGATGAAGCTTTGATAAAGTATTACCCAACCAAAAAAGGAATGAAACTATACAGGAGAGCAAAACACATTGATGAGCATTAGCCGTTACTAAACGTGAGAGCGAATTTTGATTGATTCAAAGCCATTTTTGAGTCCTAAAATTGAAAGATTGTCGAAATTGTGTTTTTTTTTTACTGATAATCACATTCTTTGTATCACCATGAACAGTTTTCTTTTTGTTCAGACTCCCAGTGCTAATTGGCAAAATATTTCTTGGCGCTATATCAATAGAGCGTAAGATCTAAAAAGGCATTTTCAATGGGTTGTTAAGTATAGTGTGGTCTTGGTCTATGACTAAGTTTAATCTCCTAACCAAGTTCACTGACTGAATTTTTGGCCACCCATGATTTTGTTTCACGATTGAAACTGCGAAAACTATAATCACCTGAAATACGTCCTTCAAACGTGTGAACCAAAATTATAAACCTATATGCCAGCTGGTAATTTGCTTCGTATGTTGATATTAAAAAAAATACATTAGGGTCCAGTACCTTTTCATTTGATGAGCACAAGAGCCAAATGACAGATGATGACTGAGTTTTATGTCTTTCTCTCTGGAGCCGCGAAGTGTTCTGAAAGAGTTTCGAAGGCAGTGTCTTGCAACAACACGAGTAGGTCGCGCTCCACTCATTTAATATCAACGTCCCATTTTAAGTGGAAAAATATAGAGAATCGCATCGTACTATATACAGAGCCGTCTGTCGTCAATTGCAGCAATAGACGAGGCCATATTGAGTGACAAGCAAACAATGTAGGAAACTTTATTGGGAGTATATTCAACCGTACAACTTCACGGTTTTCTGTGGTGCTTAAAAAAAATCTACGAATGTATCGGAAACCAGCACCCTGTAGAACTTGCCATCTCGAAACTTACCCTCCTACTGAAGAGGAGACAATATGCCTATCCAAGTTTTACGGGTTCCACTGTATTACATTTTTTATATCGAAAGCCAATTTACAGCTTGTTTTCAATATGCGGTTACAAAACACGCAAGAGCGATGCACTTGTGACGCTCGGTAGCATCGGTATGCATTAGAAGACGCAAACAGTTGTTAATATTGAGGAAAGCTTGGTGGTGTATTATATATTATAGCTCTAAATGGCAAATGGCCTCATATTTGGTATTCACTACACATTCAAAAACTGTAGGATGAGCTCGCCCAGTTTGCAGGCTGTAAGTTAGAAAAATCTCAGCTCCATCAAAACCGACTCACGGGTAAGATAAAGGGTAATTCACTTTCTTTTTTTTTTTGTATAATAAAACACAGTTTCTTTGTTGCTTGCTCGCTCCCTCGCTCGGCTGGTTGGTCCGTCTCTCTGTCACGATGTTAAGGATTTAGATAGGAGAAAATTTATCTCCTGAATAACAAGATAAGGTGGCAGGAAATTCGAGTCCTAAGTTACTATAGCGAATATTGTTTCTGGAAAATGCTCCAGCTGCTGCATTTTCTGAAACTCGCAGCGCTTAGAGAAGTAGTTAGGTACTATTTGATATCTTTTGAAGCGTGGTGTGTGAGAGAGGCTCAATCTTGGGATGGAGTTTTCTTACCAGTCGATCAAAATTAATTTCACTTATGTTTCCCTTAGCTGAATTTTTCCTGGCACTTGAAACTTTACGCTGAGCAGATGGCAAAGTATTTTCAATCCCTTTCGCAGCCAAGTTTCGACTCTTAAGGTTCAACTATGGGCTGGTATCCAGGATAAAGCAACAACTGAGCATTTCCGATAAATTCTTTTCATTGAACTATATTTTCTTGGTACTACTTGTCTTTCAAGCATTTCAAACCAGACATTCGAGCTTTTACTCACAGGAGGGAAGTTCTGCCCTTGGGAGCTTATGACGGCACAACTTTCGTATATTTACTGGAAGATCAAGCATACATGTGTTAGGAATATTATGCAGCGAAACCCGTACCGCAAGCGAAGAACAATAAAAAGCTTCATTAAAAATTATTGCCGTCATATATGACGGCTGGCAACTCGACTAGTCTTTTTATAAACGACACCTTTGGCAAGACACTGAATCTTTTTATTCCTCAATAACGCGGCTTTTTAATAACTTATAACTATGGAGACATTGTTATCGTTTCCAGAGAAAGAAACATACTCGCTCGGTACTTTTGATATGTGTTTATATATATACTCGCATGGAGTAGCTGTTTTGGCTTACTGTAGGAGAAAGCGATGAAGTGCAATCGGCAACTTAAAGAGTATCGCACTATCCGAGTGAAAGGACTTTCAATGAATATCAACTTAAAGCTCAGTTAGTGATTATTAAACCATTATAAAATGGATTCTATTGGATTGGCTACGAAAGGACCTAAAACCTGGGCTCCAGTGCCTTAAAAGTATAGGAGAGTTTAATCTTACTAATAATGTTGCATATTTTCCAACTATAAAATAGTTCATTATTAATTAAAAGTTCCAAAAATCACGAGAACTATTTCATAACTACACAATAGTTCATTCATTATTAAATTTTCAGAAATCACGAGAAATATTTTACAACTCTGCAATAGTTCATCATTTATTAAAATTACCAAGAACCACGAAATACAAAGTTTTCAGCATTGCAGCTTCATCGCACTCGGAAAACTGCAAGCACACAAGTGACACTCCCTGCTCGCTCCGAGAAACATCGATTGTTTGCCTTAAATTTTCGAATTTGTTTGGGACGCCCTTGCAGCGTGCCAACAGCCAATCGCTTACGGGGTGCTGTGATACTTTGTTACTCGAATTCACTTCGTTCCTGGAGGCATGTCAATTTCGACGAATAAATAGTTCAACGAATGAAGCTCGTGCATGAGAAGCTGCGGTGTGAGAGTGCCGGCACACCAAAAGCAGTTCAGCGAGAAGCTGGCAGGCAGGCTGGCAGTGTTTGAGAAGCACGGAATGCATATGAGCGCACACACCGAACAGCAGCAGTCTCGATCGGAAATTTACAGGCATTATCGGCTGCCTAAGAGTAAATTGTAATGATATCCGATAACACCGGAAAAATGCCTATAAATTTCCTGTTGGGGTTGAGCAGGTCGCGGCAGCTGTTCGGTGTGTGCGCTCCAATGTATTCCCGTGCTTCTCAAACACTGCCTGCTCGCCTGCTTCTCGTTGAACTACTTTTGGGGTGCCGGCATCCTTAAGCAAATGCTCATGCAAAATTGAGAGCCTGATGCCTTAAGTGTTCATGTAACGGAGTTCTTAATTCTATATTTTCAAAATTTTCTAAGAAAGTAATGACTTGTTTGGATAATAGCTCGTTCAACTAGCAAGTAATTAAAATTATTAGTCGTTCCAGTAATGGCTACTCGAAGCAGTACTTGTTTGGGTACCCCAATTTGTTCGGATAGTTGGCGGTTCGAGAAACGATTTGTTCGATGAATAAACGGTTCGAACATTTACCTGAATTCTAGGTTGTTTACGTATCGACATTTTCAACGAGGTGGCTCAAATAACGACATTCTTCAAGTAACATATTATACGATCGATTGACGATTATTTCGCATACGAGACCGTTCGAGTAAGGAGCTGATCGCTGTATACAGCATGCACAGTGGGGAAGTGAAGAGGACGTTTGCCTCGACGACTTGGCACCGTCGCTAAGGTCCCGCCATTGCCGCCAGGGTCCAAACGCTTGAGGAGCGACAGAAGCGGACAACCAAAGCTACATATTCTTTGGGAATTACTTGTTTGTCTCCAAGTAAATGGCTCCCTGGGAATGGGAATGGACGGCATTAAGCGTTGCGACACAACTTGGCTCAAGATGAAAAAGACTTGACATGATTTTGGGACAATTTACCAGCATAGAAAAAATATACGCGCTGGTTCATAGTAGAGTTTACTGCAGCTGTATTTCTGGGGCTCCCGGGGAGTACAGAAAACACTTTTTTTCGGTCAATTTATATGCAGAATAATTAAGCGACGAAAGCACTGTAAGAAATATAAATAAAAACCTCAACTAATTTTAGGCTATTTGTATACAGAATAAGAAGCCCAGAAATTATACCGAGTCAGTTCTGTATAGTAATAACGCTACCAAGAGGAAAAAATCTTTTTCCGAGAATTGAAGCACAAAAGGAACATAAACAAGTAATTTTAAGTGCAGGACACAGGCCTAGTCAGAGACAAAATAGGCCACTGACACAGAGTCCCATTCCATTAAACGTATTCACTGCATCAACTTATAATCTGCACCTATTCAACAAAGTTGTTGTCATAATTACTATTTAGAGTCAAAAATAAAAAACTGGCACACAATAAAATCCTAATAGCAAAATGATGCAAGACGGTAAAATTTTCCTACGGGAGACATTAGCAATAGACAAAAGTATAGACATTTTATATATATATATATAAAACGCTCATATATATATATATATAAGGCCAGTGAACGTAAATTATAGACAATTTCAATGTTAGATAATTCATATTTCCCTCGGTTTTACAAATATTTTACATGCATTTACAGTAGTTTAAGAAGTGAACTGAGGAATCAGCTTATCGCAGTCAACAGAGTGCATAAATATCGAGTTGCTGAATGCATCAAACTGCGTGGAAATTCCGTTATCACGCAACATACATTGCTTAGCAATCACGCGGCAAGATAATGTTCGCTTTATAAATAATCAAAAAGAAAAACTACCACTGACATGAAACTCTAGTGGATTGGAAGGCTGCAGATACGGACAAAAGACTATCGAATTAGCGGCAAGTTCAGTACTTCGTAAACTAACACTTAACGGAGAATAAGAGAATACAATGAGAGGTAAATCATGATGGTTGTGAAATGCGAGGGTCGTTCTAAAAGTAATGCCTCCTATTTTCTAACTCAAAAATTTGAAGAGCTTAGAAGACGGAAATGGTGCCAATAAAACGAACGATCCATTGTGCTCAAAAATTTAATTTTCTATATAGTCACCCCTATTCTCCATGCACTTTTGCCAGCGATGAACGAAAGCCTTGGTGCCTCGGCTGCAAGTTAGCACCTGACGATTCAGTCCATATTTTCACGGCTGCGATTACGGCGTTGTTGCCGGAGAAACGTTGCAAACGTAGTGCGTTCTTCAGAGGTCCGAACAAGTGGACTTTCGACGGTGCCAGGTCGGAACTATAGGGTGGGTGTGACAGCACCGTTCAGCCGAAGTTTGTCACACATTCTATTTTCTTCAAACTTGTGTGTGGCCTGGCGTTGTCGCGTTGCAAACGGAATGTTTCCCTTTTCTTTGGCATTGTTTCTAGCGCACTGACATCACATCCAACTCTACACGCATTTCATTTTCCGTTATCCGCCGCTCGGTGTGGAGCAGTTGATCGAGGCCCACTTGGTTTTGCGGGGTGATGGCTGCGAATGGGCTTCCGGAGTGCACTTTGTCACTCATATCTTTGTCGCCACTCTGAAATGGACGAACATATCTCCCAACTCTAGTGATATCAACTGCAACGGCTTCGTAATCGCTCACCAGGAGCCGGTGACGTTAATTGGTTCAAGTTTGTATGTATGGAGGAATTCAATGACATAGCTATGAATATGAAGCACGTCCATGTAAGCATGTAAGGGATTGCTTCCTTAGAGTGTCGCACCGTCAATATCAGCAACAGAGAGATAAAGCTTTCAGGTCATGAGTGCATAAGTTCAGTCGACACAGCAATGCAATTTGCAATCCCCTCGGATCCGCTTGGGCGAAAAAAAATAGGAGGCATTACATTTGGAACGACCCTAGTATACTGAAATTAATTGCTAGACCGTGAAAATTATTGTAAAAACATAAGCAGCTCGAGCAAAACAAAATAGACGCATGCAGACAGTACAATGTTGAGTGTTTTAGTGCGTCAGACGAAGAAGATACACAAATGACCGACCAAAAACTACGAGAGGCTCTCTCGTTTGTAACAAGAGGCGGAGAAGGAAGTCCTTATGGAGGTCGTCTCAATGGATCGTAAAAATACGGAATTACGTCGTATCCGGGGATCAGTATCGGTTTTTGCAGCATTTTCGAAATGCGGCAACGAGTTGAAAACAAACAGGGCAATTGTCTGCTTGAAACAATAAAAAGCACAAAGTACCGCGTTTGTTGTGAGCGTGTCTATTTATTTTTCCAAAAAATTGCATTCGCATAATATGTTGAAATGTAAAAGGAACAAATAGAAGCTCCGTTACAATCGTAGCTTGAACGACCTCCAGCAGGGAAACTTCACATCACATTCATTCAAGATAACCAACAGCAGTCTTAAAATGCAATCTTTATATGAACTTCCTGCATTTGGTAGCTCGCCTCTATTCCAGGTGAAGAAACTACAGACGAAATAGTACTACGGACAGACATCTACGTATACAACATAATTTTTTTTAAGCATTACTTTGGACCGACAGTGACGGACAAAGTCTCGAATAAAGTTCATAGGAATATTACTTCGGACAGCCACTCACGAATAGAATCTCGAAAAGACTTTAGTTATTACTTTCGACAGACAAACACTCACGAGCAATGTTTCGATTAAAGTTTCTAGGAATATTATTTTGAACATGCTCACGTAAAGTCTCGAAAACATTTCTTGGGAGCATTACATCACACAGACATCCACGAAGCAAGTCTAGAACAAACTTTAGGTAATGGTTGGAATTGAAAGCCGTGCTAAATGTGGGATATCGGCGGTCTATTATCAAGAAAGTTTAGACTTTCCTCAGTATATTTTCCGTTTCTGCAAAGAAAATTACTAATATTTTTTTGTTTGTTTAGTTTGTAATCACGATGCACGTCATTCAAAATTACATTACAGATAAATATAAGACAAATTAGGCCTAGTATCGCTCGAACCGTAAGTATGCTGTACAGGGTACTCGATTGACGTGCAATGCGAATATTCTTTTAACTAGAACTGTATAGGGTAAGGAGCCCGAAGGAGACGCACCTGCGATGAGGGGGGCTGTGCGGCGGCTGGACGTTGTGAGAAATATCCAGTCATACATCATTTTTGGTGGGTGTTTAGCTAGGAGACATAGTAAGCTTTTTTTGCAGGTATTGGATATTTCTTGCAGCGCCCGTCGCCGCGCCACAGCTTTCCTATCGCAAGTGCGTCTCCGTTGGCTACTTACCTACCCTATAAAGAAAAATTTCCTAAACTAACGCAATCTAAAAAACTACATACCTACCCCGCATGAAAAAGAGGAAACCACACGGCACTTTGGTGGAGCATCGCATATGTAAAGATAAATTTCTTAAGGTAACGCAATCTAACTACAAAACCCGCATAAAAGAGAAGAAGTCACACGGCACTTGGGACAGCATCGCAACTTCCTAAGGTAACTAAACCTAACTACACACAACCCGCATAAAACTGAAGAAGTCACACGGCACTCGCAACAGCACCGCATAAAAGTGAACGATGCGCTCAGCTTTATGGGAAGCAGTGGCCGTATTTCACGAGAAGTCATTTGTAAAAATGCGATTCGGAAATGAGGACCTGCCGAGCTGCCCTCTCGCTGGCCTCTTTACCCTCACGCCTCGGAAAATCTTCAATTGCGGCCTGAAAACTTGGCCCCTGAAGCGGCGAGTTAAAAGAAAAACGAATGCGGCAAACGGAGGAGAGAAGAGTTCCATCTTGATCAGTATCTTTATACATCTTCAGTTCGGTCGATCATGTAGTTATTAAGAACCTGTGTTGGGAAGTGGACGAGTTACCTATAGAAACGAAATGTGGTAAGCGACGAAGAGGAGTTCCATCTTGGTCACCATCCTTACACATGTTCAGCCCATTTTTATTAAGAGCGTATGAAGCAGGGGAGCTAAGGGAAAATGAACATGGGAAACAATAAGAGAGAAAAGCTCAAGTTTGATCTCTGTCTTTAGATCTTAAATCGATCTTGTTTTGAAAGTTTGTGTTGCGAAATGAGATAGTTGCGGCAAAAACGGACTTGGCGAATGGCGGAGAGTTGTTTCATCAAAATATTACCAAGTGCTTAAGTTACGAAGTTCAAGAGTTACCGGAAAAAATGTGGGACACGACGAAAGAAAGAGTTTAAACATTATCATAGTCTTACATCTTAAATAGTGTTTATTGAGGGTTTCTGCTGTGAAATGGCACATTTCCCAAAACGAACCTTGAAAACAACAGAAAAATCGATCAGTTCCATCCATCAATCTCACCATCTTCACACCTAGAGTATAGCGACAAGCAAGAGTGTCGAGTCCATAGCACTGAAGGTTGCAAAATCAAATACCAACTCAGGCAAGCGAGCTCTTGCGGTGCATGACGTGCTTACTCAGCAGTTGATGTCTGCACTGCTGCTGCGGGGTGGGGTAATGACCTTCGCCAGGAATGTGGATGGTTGGGGGCACGGGTCGTTGCAGAAGAGCCTTTTGTCGATGGCGCCATAGCTCTAGGCGATCAATGGTCGACTGCAGCCGTGCATCATATACTCTGAGGCCAGTTAGCCTGTATCTGCACCACGAACCAGCATTTCCAACTAGAGGTGCGGTTAAGTTCGCGTTACCTCTACTCTACATGAATAAATTGAAATCCTCTGTTTAGAACGAGACACGGGACGTCTCTCACTTTATAGTTTTAAACAGGAGTAACCTAAACGGTAAGTAGTGCAGCAAGTGAAGGGGACACGGATAAACAGCATTTGGAGTTGTTAGAAACTGGGGTAGCTGAGAATATAATAGCATGGATGTAAGTGATGATATAGATTAGATAGGCGGCACTAGACGAACCAATAGGCCCATTCCCAAAGAGACACCGGAACTTACGCCCCGCCCCCTATGAGCTATTGTCTATATCTGCAATAGCTGCAAGGTGGCAAGAATGGAAAAAGGGCGTCCATTTGCCCACGATGCATGGATATATTGCCATTATGGGTATTTTTGAGATACACAAGCATTGACTTCCAGAGCTCTTAATATTAACTAATTTTAGTTCGTGCAAAATACTTAAACACAATACAAATATAAGATTAATTAATGATAGCACAAATGACGAACCATGACCACGCGCTTGTCTGACGAAGGGCACAATAATCAGCGAGTAAGACATCAACACGAATATTAACTACGCAAGTTGCACTTTCAAGTTTCCTCCCGATATTAGATTGCATTAACAGTCCCAAAGTAACACAGATATGCTACTGAAAATTCGCTCGACGAAATTTATTAGAGCAATTCTGGCTGCGAACTTTCGGTCCGTGCACCACATAGCACAAAATGCTACAACTTACAGACGCAGATAAGCAAGCGCAGCCCAAAGCTCGAGGCATCACCGCAAAAATGACCGGAATAGCAAATTTGCTCACAAATTCTCTCTTGGAACGACGATGTTTTCCTCAGCTTAATGATGGCGGCCGCTAAGATGGCAGGCAAAATGCTAGGACTGCAACCAAAAGTAACTGGTCATTGCGGGCTATGAGAACATTCCAGGGCAACAATTGTGGAAAACAGGAAATGTTAACAGAGCATTGCAGACTGAAAGAAGCGCGAGCCAACTGCAGCTTTAGAATATCGTTGGTCGTCCAGGGCAACCATTTCAGACTGAAGCCAAGTCCAATTTCCATGGGAGATACGGCGCGCCCCTGTCATTCTGCGCCGCAGATGACCAGCGGATGTAGAAACCATGCAATAAAAAACATACAAAAACAGAAATATGTAAGTTTAATATATTCTATAGATATATTAATCATTTATGTTCATAATATACAATATATTAAGAAACTTAATATAAGATGTGAAAAACATATTAGCTGTTTTTTTTTCTTGCAGAACGAAGTAAGGACAACTACGTATTGCGAAAAAGCAAGAAAAAGAGAAAAAAGTTGGTAAGACTGTCTATGTTACAGTGAACTACGGCTGACTAGCCTCTTACAGTAAATAAAATGAAAAGCTTTTTTTGCATACAAAACAGCATTGAATGCCATTAGAAAAAAAATAGAAATCAATGTCAATCGTTTTCTAAACTCACAAAAGCAAAATAATACATTACCGAAAAAAAGGTCGGTTATGGTTTCCAAGAGCAAAAGTTCGTGATGACAGCAAGACCTATAAGTGGAACATAAAAGATAGTATCATCCGACAGACAATTTCAGCAGGTAGGTACAACTACAGTGATGTATATCCTAGGATTTTTAGAAGTTTGTTTACACTATAATCAAGTAGCGTCATACTTCCATCTATCACTCTTGTTTCTAGATTATTATTATCTTATATTAGTAAATAGTACACACGATTAAGATATGACTGATATTTACAATAATCATTTCTATTTACAGAGCAATTCAATCAAAAACTTTTGACGTAGCGAATGCTTGACGCGGTGTACATATTTTGCTTGGTAGGAAGACATGAACAACAGACTATCACATACTTATAGTATCAGTGATCGTAATCTTTATATTACTAGTGAGCCATGAGCGTCAGTCTCTGACAGTTTCATAAGACCCTGACCAACTTGTCGTAGAACCGCAAGATGAGCGCTTCAATACATAAAAAACAACATTCTCCGCAAGCAAAGTTGAAAAATACTTTTTAGAACAGTGCCGCTCAGTTCAAAGAGCACAGACAAAATGGAAGGCTTTAGTCTTTGGCGATTAGCATACTTTTTTAATGACAGTTTTTTGGTTTAAAAATGAAACATAGGAGGCGGAAGGTGCACCAGAAGAAAACGGAAGTAGGCCTCAATAGGGACACGAAAGAAAACGGAAGTAAGCCTCTAAAGTGACTCCAAAGAAAACCATGAGGAGATGGTGAACTATTGTCTTGCTAATTAGTGCGGCAGTTAATTGAGGTCGGGAGGAAGCGTCAGCTCTTTGGGATATGCATATCAATGGTAGACTCCAGCGAGGGGACGTGCGCATCAGAGGGATACTGGGAGACAGGCAGAGGGAGTGGGAGAGAGAATGTGAAGATAGAGTGTGTAATACAAGGGGAAGATTTAAAAAAAATAAATAGGAGCAGCAGATGTGTAGCATGGTGATCGTTAATTAGAAGCAGAAGAAGCCTCGCTAGTAAAACAGTACTAATCAGATATTAAATTCAAACGACTATGCAAATACTTCAGTGAGAGCGACATAAAGCAGCCTAAAAGCCAACAACGCTAGTAAGGCATATAGAAATAAAAAATAATACTTCACTGTAAAAACGTATTGCCGGCAAATTCAGATCCTGATGTGGTCACTGCTGGTAGCCAGATGCTGCTCAAGATTTCCCGGATATTCTTCTGTTTAAACACTATTTTCTAGCGTCGCTTGACTCTCAAGTATTCGGTTGTTAAACACATGAAATGTTATTTTTAAAGGCAAAAACTTATTCATTTGTATATTTAAAATGAGTTCTGTTTATATGCGACCTTCGTTCAACGTTCTCCTAAGCATATATTAGAAGACTTTTTTGTCATTCTTTATGCGGATGACTGTTGGAATGCGTCAATTACTTCTTCTCTATTTAAGAATATTTTGGTATGTTTCAATACGAAAGACATCAGGAGAATAGGGAGAATGTTGAAAAATTACATTATATAAACTTTACAGATATTAGACAGTAGCTTGGGATGTGCGAAGCCGTTAATTATGGCGATGCAAAATTGGACCTTCTCTATTCATTGGTTGGTGTCACGTCTTTTCAACTGTTCATACTTACGATCGATCTCCTAAAAATAGGATGCTGTTATAAGAGTTTTTCGTTGTCACTGACCGCCATACAGTGATCAAAAACTTTTAAAGGTATACTGATGGTAGGTAGCCTGTAGTGTTTGGGTGACCCTCCAGCATCAAACAACTATATTGACCTCTTGCTGTCATCGAAGCGTATCCATTGTTTATCACAAGAATGGTTTTCTTTCATGTCGAGAGAACAACATGAGAACAGTTTATTGAACACGCTGTAAGAAGCTTGTTCCACTGAATCTCACTCGTAAGCTGATGTGTAAGAAACTTGTCCATCTTTTTGATTTTCCCATTTCTTCCAGTATCGAAGAAACGTTGTACAAGTTGTTGGAGCTCCTGTGAAATATATCGGACCGCTGTTCTAGGATTTTGTTTGACAATAACATTCAATTCATTAAGATAAATGACTAATTTTGGCGCTCATTTTGTTCATTTTTAAAGTTCTCACTTCCTGAACAAAATTCATTGATCCACCTCTGAACAGTTCTGAGGTCAACAAAACCGTTACTTGAAGCCCTCTTCATATTTTGTAGAGCTTCTGAGGCTGTGCAGCCCAGCTTGCATTCGTATAACACCATACCAGTGCCATTTATTCTTTAAATCTTCAATGTAGAGTGCGCGTAGCACATATATTTGCCATTGATTACAGAAAAGGAAATTTAAAATCAAGCACTCAAAAATTAACGAGGACACTACAGATAGAGCTAAGGAACCAGTGACAGCATTATGTAATTTATTCTTTATCTTTTCAACGCATAGTGCACCATTTATTTCACGCACCAAATATCATTCTTACGGAAAAGGCAAGATGAAACAGTCATTGAAGGGATAAGTTAGGTATATAATTAATTATACATTAGGTCGACACAAGAGGCGGAAGATAAGTCATTGCAACGTCCAGCTAAGCGTGTCTCCACATCAGCAAATCAAGAGTTACTCTTTCGGTGAAAGCAAGATTACACCATGCATCGAACGGCTAGCATTATTTGAACCGGGTTGCAGCACGTCGATAAAAAAGGCCTCTTTCCAGTAGAAAAACAACAGGAGAAAAAGCGCTACTAGCAATTAACAGAACCTGGTTAAAATAGAGTTATATTCAGGACTACACATACAAGAATCAAGGCAGCGTTGAGTCTGTCTCACCCTATCAGACGAAGCGTGAGTGAGGGTGAGTATGAATCAGGACAGCAGAGGCGGTGTGGCGCGGAGGAAGCAGCACGTTGACGGATGTGCACGTAGGGAGGTTCTACTGACGCCGTTGGTAGACAGGCAGGCTGGTGGATGCGTTTTGGAAACGATAACAGAGCGATAGATCATTACAATTGATGAATCTACAGGTCGGTGTAAGTTCGTGGATGCGTGATAGTGGTGATAAGAGAAGGGTAGATTCGATTGAGTGGATGAGTTTACAGGTCAGCGAATTCATTGTAATGTAGATGAGAGAGGTAAACCCCGTAGGCGGATGTGTGAATAAGCAAGCGACGGTACACTTTGACACTGTTAATATCAGGAACAATCAGTCCCACAAGAACGATAAGCCATTTTTTTTTCTTTGTTCGTAAAGTTGGGCCCTCCCAGGAAAGTTGACATCAAGGTTAAAAGCGTCTACTGAGCAAAAACCATTTACAGTTGCGAGTTTGCGCGAAGACTTTGTCGCAGTAAGATTTTAGCTTATACTATGTCATCTGATGTTACTTAGAATTTTGGTTAACATTATCTGCGCAGAATCCGGGGTCAGAAAAACAGATATATAACTAGGGGAGCAGTGTGAGAGTACATTTCTCCGCCAACCAACGCAGTGTAAAAGAAAAATTCAAAGCGGTCCTAAAACCAGAATTTTTTTTATCATCACCAAAATTTGGTTATGTCTCCTGAAGTTCCTAAAAGTTCAAGTAATTTCTTGAAGATCTGTCCATAACTTTAAAAGTCCTGTTCTGAGAAACGCCGAAACAAACATACACTCAAAACCCACAAACGGACGAACAGGTCATCATCATGTGTTGACCATTGGTGTCTTCTAACATGCTTGTAAATTTCATTCGTTCAAACGGACTAAAAGACCATCTTAAAAATTTAGTCATTTGCTGTTTGTGACATTGCTAACAATTCTTATAAATTACATGAATATCCATTGCTAAACTTCAAGTTATGTTACCAAAAAATGCTCCTCTCAGGATACTTACCAATCCTTATACAATTCATGAATGTCGGGCCAAAAAGCCCCAAACAGAGGTTACCCCTTGGTCACGGACACACAACATAACATTATACTGTGGCCTATTCATCCTCGATATCAGCTCCTCACAGCGAACTACAATAACAGCTGCCCCGTACCTCTCGTGGCAAGAACAAAGCCGTGAGTGACAGCACAGCCAACTGCGCTTCGGCAAGTCCGCCATCACGAAATGCACTTTTCTGATTGGCTATGACATCACTCGTGGCTTTGATTCGGCCAGGCGAGGTTCACTGCAGCCACTACAGTCAACTTACTATCGATTTCCCAGCTAATTGGAAAGCCACACCAACAGCCCTTCACTATAGCTATACTGTAGTTCTCACATATGATACGTACCGGTAAAGTGTTAATATGAACAAGGGTAAAGCCATTAACACTATCCATACTACGTACTGTATCATACATAGGTACCATGCAGCGAATGGTTGAACAGAATTGAAAGATTATAAAATGTCTAAAATTGAACTAGTTTTGGGTGTAGACGGGTACGTAATTAAAAACAGAATAGCGAAATATTAAAATGCGTGTTGCAATTTCCACAGAGTTTTTTGCCCGGAGACTGCAGCTGGATAGTTAATTTTACATGTTGATTTAACAAAACTGATGTCGTCATTTTCATAGAGTCATTGATAAAACGAAGATTGTATGGCATTCTAGCTTCACCACACCGAAGTACGTATATAAATTCATCTCTCACTTTTCAAATACTGTTTAATAATTATTGTTACGAAAGACGATGTAAGGGTTTCGTAATTTATCAAGTCGAAATAACTAAATTTGTGTCGTAACTTCAATAGTTTCGTTACGCAGAATTTAATGCTTTTAGCAACTGCCATAAATTCCTCCAAAAGAAAATCAGTATTTGTATCACCGGTTTAGCACGCCAACCTTATCAACTGTGGGTCGCAATATTCAAAAGGTTCTTTCCAAGCAAGGGCAGTCTACACTTTCTAAATTAACTGCGCATACATGCTTCAATTCGTGTAATGCCTTCCATAGAGCTATCTACCTTGTGACGAAGCACTCCAGGGATTTGCTTATCAAAACAAAAACCACAAACTGAAACGGTTGCAGTAACATTCTCTCGATCAAACAATCAGTAAATGCACAAGGTTCAGTTTCGGAAATTATAGTTAAATTATTTGGAGGAATGCAGTTTTTTTCTCTACCAAAGACAGCTAAACTTTTTGTTTACCAAAATAAAAAAAGAGTAAACATAAACATGTAGAGAAGTATGAACAGGCTGCAGAAGAGCACATAAGTGTTACATCATACGCCGGTCAAAGAATGACGTCGGCGCTAACCATACACTATAGAACAAGCTATAAAATAAACAAAGAACACTATAATGAACACGAAAATAATATTAAATCAATCACATATTGATATATTTTAATACTCCGTGTCAATCTCAAACAATAAAATGCAAAATTAGTTGTGCTTCATTGAAGCCGTTTCGAACTAGGCCCATGCAAAAGTCGAGTTTATTCCTTTGCCGTATGAGTTAAATATCAGTGAAATCAAACTTAGACAATGAAAATAATCATAAAATAATGATAATTTGAATAAAAACAACACTAATTAATAGCAATTTTCTCAGGAATACATGGGGGCTTTAGAATTCCACTCCCGCCCTTCACATGGCGCAAGAGGCAACCAACGCAGGGTCGATTCTAAGCGACTAAACTTGTATCCCTTCTCACTGGCCACCGGCTGCCGCTTGGCAGGCGTATGAGCCTGGAGAAGGAAGGGTTGTGGGAACCCTCAAGCGAGGAAATGTGTGTGAAAGGCGGACGAGCTCCATGGAGCCAACGGCAACCAACAGGAATTCACCTGGCTGTTGCCATAGCCGTGTGCCCGACATTCCACAGTCAGCTCCTCTCTCTATTTCTCGATGGCACAGTCGAGACTCTTTTAGTCCTTTCTTTTTTTTTCTTCTTTTTCTTTTACTGTGCTAATCCGTGCTGTGAGCGGCAGGGCCATGGGAGGTTGGTGGAGGCACCCACATGTCCACAGCGACTGTCATCCCCCATAACCTGGCGAACTTGGGTGCTATGTAAACCTTGCTCTGTAAGCAGCTCTGCCGAGTGGACCGTACTTCTACCTCTGCTGGTCATTTGATTATGTTTTTTTTCTTTTATATCTTCAGTATATTTTTGTATATTTCTATTTTTATCATTATTTCTCTCTTACTTCTAGGTGGGGATTCGGAGAGTAACCCGGGACCGGGTCGGGCTCGGGGGTGTCGTCTCTTTTATTGCAATATTAGAGGACTGCATACGATCCTGGCGGAGCTTGGCTTTGTGACGGGTAGGAGGCACGACGCGGAGCTTGTCTTGTCGGGTTTTTCAGTCCCCTTTCTGCAGGCCACGGGGATCGGGGCCTGGATTTCGGGGTATGGCCGTCGGAGTGGTTTCAGCGCTTGTCGGCAGTCACTGCACGAATGCACCGGTTGTGAGATCATAGTTGAGAGGGTGTGTGGTCGTCTGAATAATTATTTATTCTCGTTATATCGGAGCCCTACAACTGATGATTGTTTGTACGACTGTTTGCTGACGGCGATGCCCTCGATCCAGAGTACGGATCCTAAGTCAGCGTTTGTTTTTGTGAGGGATGTTAAAGCACACCACAGGGACTGACTGGGATCTGTGTCACCGACTGATAGCCATGGCGAGGCTGCGTTGGAGTTTTGCACCTTATCTAGTTGTGTGCAGCTAGTCCGTGGGTCGGTCCACACATATTGCTGGTAATAGTCTCGACCTCGTCATGACTAACATTCCGGACTTGATGAATGTGTCAGTTCACTCACATCTTGTTGTGTCCTTGGACCTGAACCAGGTTGTTCCTGTGGTAGACACCAGGAGATGGTGTTCGTTAACAGCAGGGCTATTGCTGAAGCAGTAGGGGCTTTACCTTGGCGCCAGATTATTCGCAGGGAGGATCCTATCTCTGAGATTAACGACTCGACTGTGTCTGTTTTGGAGAGGTTTGTCCCGAAAAGAACTATTCCTGTGAACTCTCGGGACAAACCGTGGATTGACGACCAGTGTCGGTTAGCTATCGAAGCTAAACAAGCGACTTATCGGGTTTGGCGGCGTTCGCGTGACCACACGTTGTGGCGGATTTATGCAGATCGTAGGGCCGAGGCGAAGCGTGTGTATGAGAAAGCACAGCATCGTCAGAGGCAGCGTTCCAGGGACTCTCTGCTGAGTATTGACCATCCACATCGTTGGTAGAGTGAGCTGAAGGGTTCACTTTTTGGTGCTGAATCTTAGTTGCCGCCCCTTGTTGGTCCAGGTGGAAGTATAATTGAAGATCCCTTGACTAGGGGTGGAGCTCTTGTTGGCTCACTTTCACGGGAAGCAGAGTAGATATGTGTTGTCATTGCCTCATGGATGTCACCCTGAATCTCGTTCAACTTCTTCTGTTCAGATCTGGTACTATCAAGGTGCTGCCGGAGGGCCTTGATCCTTATGGAGGTGTGTACCCGGCGGGCATTTTCCTCTGTTTTATAAGCAGCTTGCAGGCGTTCTCGCCCCTAAGCTTGGAGTGATCTTCGGGCGCCTGATACGGTTAGTTAATTCTCTCCATTGTTGGCTTACTGCGAATATTACTCCTATTCCCAAGTGTTCGGTATCGCCCAATGTCGCCAACTACCGACCCATTACACTGACGCTCATTTTGTCGAAGGTGTTCGAGAAATTGGACGCTCATAAGCTTGGTCGTTTTTGCTGAGGCTCCTGGTTTGCTGCCGGCTGATCAGTTTGCGTACAAAACTGGTTGGGGTTGTTGTGACGCATTGTTGTCGGTGTCACACCATTTACAGTCTGCGCAGGATTGTGAATTTGAGTCACACCTTGTGCAGTTGGACTTTAGCGCGGCGTTTGACAGGGTCAACCATAAGGAGCTACAGTATTGTACAAGCTGGAGTCGTTTTGTGGGTGGTAGAGCTCAGTCAATCATTCGTGATTTTGTGTCTGAGCGAACGCAAAGTATGTCTGTTGACAGTTTTTTGAGTGCCTCAGTCGTGGTGGAGTCTGGCATCCCTCAGGGCAGCGTACTTGGCCCGCTGCTGTGCGTTCTGTATACTAGTGACGTGCTCTCTTCGATGGAAAATACGATGATCAACTATGCCGACGGTTCCATTTTGATAGCAGTGACACCTGCCCTTCGCATGCGTAATGCTGTTGCCCAGTCTCTGAATAGGGAGCTGTCGCGCACTAGTGCATGGTGCTGGAGTATGAAGATGAATGCCAGTAAGACCAAGACTATTATTGTTAGTTGATCTCGGATACTTTTACTGCAGCATCCACATCTGAAGATAAATGCCAATTTGTTTCAGGAGTCTAGCTCCTTGGAGATTGTCGGTGTTGTCTTTGATGAGAAACTTATTTTTGAGCCGTATATTAGGCAACTGGTGTCACGTGCTTCCAGTAGAATAGGGCTCCTCCGTAAGCTGAATTCTGTGCTTGGTGACAGTGAGATTGCCTGCAGATGCTTTTGTGCTTTTTTGCTGCCAGTGTAGGAGTATTGCACACCGGTCTGGGCTTCAGTTGCTGATAGTCACTTGCATCTGTAGCACCGACTAGTTAGTTCAGCCAGCAGGCTGTGCGCTAAAAAATGATCTGGTGAATCTGTCCCATAGGAGAGGGGTGGTCGGACTTTGTATGCTTCATAAGGTTTAGAACAACGCGAGAGGGGGGATTACACATGCTGCCGTTGACTTGCACTCTTTCACGTTGGAGAATGTTAGATGCCGAACTAGTCAGCTCAGTCGGTGCTTCGTGCCCTGGTCTGTTGAGGTTTGGAATTTATTGTCGGCATCGGCTATCGGTCGTGTTGGCCTGCAGGCGTTTGAGTCAACTGTTAATCGCTTTTTGTTGGATTTTCTTTAATAGCATTTCAGGCTTCCCGGCGTTTTAAGGTGCTTCATTTGGGTAGTATTACCTGTCCGTGGTGGCCCGAGCGTGGCGTGAGGTTTTAATAAGAAATATTTACTGTACATACACGATACCGTTACAAATAACACCTCTATAACCATACATATAAATACACTGCTACGAGTAGCCCCTCTAAAACCTCATTAACAACACTTTTGATAGTTGTGCTCAATTTGTAGAAGTATATCAAAATCATATGATGATAATCTTCCAAGTAGCCCGCAAAAACAAAACTTATGACACCATTACTTAGAGCGTTGCAAAAGCCAGGTGACAAGACTATTCAGATCACGGTCTCAAATAACTGGACTATTAGACATCAGTTTAAACATATTGTGACCAGGCCATGTTTGGTATTGGGTCCTATTGTATTGCTAAGGCAAATAAGCCTGAGTATATAGCGAGGCACAACAGCCTGGTTTAAAATAGCATCAAGTTTCCCTAACCACAAAGTGAGAAAGGACAAGCAGAACATCGAAAAAAGGGAAACTCATGCACGCACGATGGTGTTCCCAACTACATAGATCAGCGACCATGGGCATAGCAAGGCGGGAAAGAAGAGGGAGAACGAAACAAAAAATTTTCAATAAACATTGGACAAGGGAAATTCCACAGTGGGCAGGGAAGAAAAATGTTCCGAAAGTTTAACCGAGGCTGAAGTAACCGAGCTATGGGGGTCCTCTGGAAGAATAAACTTACCTACAACATAGGATGGAGGAATCGAACCAACCTTACCCTAAATTTATATGGCCTATTACCCAACCTAGGGAGGAGGAGGAGGAGGAGGAGCATTTTAAAATCATATTTACGACACCATTACGAGTAGCACTTTGAAAATATTGAGGACACAACATTACGCGCAGCATCTCCAAAACCGTATGAAGTAAAAATAGTCAACTTTAATTGCATCTTCCACTGAGAAACCCACACGCACAAGCTCCTGCAGCAGATATAGCTAGGCCATCTGGCCCCAGAGGAGTAAGTATAGCTGCAAATGACACTACTATATATTAGTAGAATTTTGTAAACCATAATTGACGAAGTGGTGAATGACAAGTTAACAATGCATTTGATAGAATGAAGTACACCACAATGCTAATTCATATTGCATCAACTTATGTTTTTAGGCATTGATTTTGCCTAACTTACAAACACTAATAATAATAATGTCGGGGTAGTTTTTATCGTGGCTTCATTTCCTCATATATATGAAAGTCGGCATCAACACAAATTTAATTAGGTGCTCAATGTAAGTTGATTTTTCAATAGTAGTCATATCAACAGCGTCGTTGATCGGATGGCATAATTAATCCTTTGAAATTTGACTTGTCCGTAACTTCTGATGGGTGCACTGGGCTCCCCTGGTGAGTTAGATTTCATGCATTAACCCTTAATTGATTACCTTTGAAATGCCCGAAAACTCTATCTTACTCAGTAATTGGTTCTTCCGGATGTCTCAAGCGTACTTGGATTGCTTTTAACTTTTGCAACACGACTCTTATGTGGTGGAGCCAACATTCCTGTCTGGACTTCCGGACAAGACAAGTCGACAGGGCTTGGTTTAACTCAAGTTTCCCGTGCCAATCGACGACACCTTAGCAATGACCCGCACAGGGCTGCAAATAGTGGCAATGTGCTCAAAAATTCTGATGAGTTTTGATCTCGCAGACACCCAACTAGTCACCAAAGTAACAACTGGGCTGAAGAAGCTTTGATGTTCGAATGCGTTCGTTGTTCGTACCATGCGTTGTTCGCGTCGTCGTGATTGGACCATCGATTAATTTTATTTCGTAATTCAAACTCTTTATATTATAATTTATATTAGAATTTTAGCTTTAAAATCGAGTGTCCACCTTTATTTTGTTACTTCAATACCTTAATCAGAAATCATGGTGCTTTTATGAGTGCCACATCAAAAAACTACACTTAGACGGTACTATGAGTAGCATCTCAACAGCTATGCTTACAAGAGCATAACGAATAGCATAACAGGAACCATACGACACTTTCACGTAGTATCACAAAAACATATTAAAAATTCATACTTCACACACCATGATGAGTAGCATCATAACAACCATATTTCAGACATAATTATTGGAGTAGCATAATAAAAACTCTACTGACGAGACCATTTTGAAACGTACTGTATCTTAAAAAAAAGTACTCAAGACAGCAGTTGGAGTAGTATCTAAAAACCATACACGAGTGCTATCTCCTAACATTTCAGATACAATTCGCATCCTCTAACATATAAAAGACAATACAAGAGAAGCCTCTATTACAAACGAGCTCTTCAAAAAAGCCAACGTAGGACACTATTACAAGTAGCAAAAGAAAAAAAAAGTAAACTGCATCATTGTGAATCACGTCTCAGAAACCATACTTGTCGATGGGATATCATTTGTGCCTCGAATTCTATTGCCGCCGATAGAAGAACGTCACAAGCATTTCATGTTTCAGTTACAAGAGAGCAGTTAAAAACAGCGCGATGAGGTGCATAAAAACTGCATAAAAGGATGTCGGAGCAGCGCAGTCGCAACCCAAATCACTGGCAGCAAAACGTTTCGAGAACAAGAAACAATAAAAGGACTGCAGAGCTCCGATATAATGGCATGTTTACTATTAATTTCGGACAATCTTATCTGATACCAAATACTCATTAATCTTTGTGCTGAGCGCTACCAGCTCGCCTTGTGACTGGTCGCTGGCTGATGCATCCGACGTCCGTGATTGGCTGAGAGGGAGATCGGGTGAGGGTAAGTGAGGGGAAGTATGGAACTCTGGAGCGAGACTGGAGCGCGTCGAGTGAGGGAAGATGAAATTTTTGGCTTGCTATTGGCTGGCTCGAGAAGAGGGGTCAGCCGTCGGGAAAATTCGGGTCATTGATTGGCTGGCACAAGTGGTTTGGAGGGTCAAGTAAGGTGAGAAGAGCAACTAAGGTCAAGCTCCGCCCTCATTTTCAGGTTGTTTACCAAAAGAGCCACCAAAAGGTACTACTGGGGTATTTTTCCACCACAATTTCGAAAACTTTTCCCAGTCTTGATTCATTTTGATATTTTTGGATGAGAGGCAGCGTATAGAATCTCGTAAAGTGTTCTTTATGGCCACCATTAATCGCATTGCGGCCGCTAGGGTCAGTTTATGACACCATTCTCTTCAAAACTTCGGGGCAATCGCTTTCAAAAATTCTACTGCCGAGACAAATTGTTCTTTGGAACGAAAAAAAAGAAGAGGAAAATAGAACCGCTCATCGGAACTTATAAATAAGAGAGAGATTGGTATTCGGGATAAAAATATACCACAGATTGCTCTTTTTCCAACTGCCAGGAGAAAACACCTTTCTTCAGAAATATCACACAGATCGGATCTTTCACATAATATGAGTAAACTCGGCATCGACACTTTCGGATTAATGGCTACTTTTATGCAGAAAATGCAGAACGAGTCATTACTATTATAACAGATATTTCGAAACCTGGCAGCAAAAAAAAAAAGTTATAAAGTTATCTTACCCTGTGGCGATCACATAACTCGAACGTCCTGTCATTCGATCACATCATTATCGGCACCAAAAATTTGAGAAGACATAGAAGCTAGGGAACAGGGCTCTTTCGTGCACTTTCGTTACTTCAAAGTCGAAATAATAGACAAGTTGTGAATATTTATAGAATTTTTCTAACGCATTCGTTTGTCAAATTGCACACGACCTGCACCGCCTCCACCACCAACTTAAATCTAAGCAACGAGTTACTACCTACAACACAGTCCAGGTCTCATAAATTTAACCTTACCTAACAAATCAAACTAGAAACAGGTTGTGATAAGTTCCATTGTTAATCACAATTTCCACTTGTGGCGGATTCACAGTCAGAACTGATCCGACGGTCGGAGATGATGTAAAATAACTAGAGAGGGAGACATGCAGCTGTAGAACACAAATTCTGAACAGTTCAACCGATTAACCGCTATGCTTAGACGATAAAAGTTTTCTTGCAATGTAGTAATTATTCGTATCTTTTAACATCTATGGGCGGAACACAGCGACGAAAGTGGCTCAAAAATTGCGTTTAGTTTAATCGCACATTTAAAATAAATAGATATTATATTTACTGCCAAGCTAACTACAGTCCTTGCACAAAACCGCAGTCAGTAATTTTGCAGAGCCCCCAAGACAAGGGTCAGCATAGTACCGAGCCCCCCAACGGACACCGTTTGCGGAGCGTGGGACACACAAAATGAAGACCATATACTGTCACCTGTACAGCATCGCTCTCGCTTCGCAACAAAAGTCTACAAAAATATATTACTCTATAGCTACCTTACATTCTAGTTACCTTAAAATGAAGCTTATTCGAAAAAATAATGTCCCAAGAACGCGACACAGTTTCTTTTATAATGAGTTACTAAATCCAGATCCGCAGGGTGTTATATAATTTGGTCTCATTTTCCATACATTTGGCATCACCACTAATTATAATACCATTGCCACTAACACTCCCAAAACATATTAACAAATTCAGGAATACAAATATAGTAGAACGCCTTAAAAAGAAACTCCCTAAACGGAGAAACGATCTGACACAGAGATATTCGAAGCGAGAAAAATCGAGAAACTTTGAGTATATGCAGCGACACCTGTAGTGATTTGTGGCAGTAACCCAACACCATATCGAGTGACGAGCAGAAATGTGTAGTAAAATTTCATTGGTAGTGTATTCAACAATACAGCTTCGCGACTTCCCACACAGTGTAAAACAAAAAGAAATACGAATGTAGAGGAAACAAGAATGCTGTCGAATTTTCATCTCGAAAAAGAGACTCCTCCTGAAACTGAGACAATATGCCTGTCTACTTATTAGGAGATTATCGTACATGAGCTCGAGCCCCTTGACCTCAACAATGTGGTCCCATACACCTAGACGCCTGCATACTCTCAGTTAAGAACCTCTGTTTGAGAGATAAAAATTCGTCAAGAATGCATCAATAATTACAATCATGAATCACAAACTAGTTGGCGCCCTCAAACTGGCTTGTGTCAAAGTACCTTCTCGATCCATCGTTCCTGTGCATTGGAATAGATTTTGTTCCGAGTATTTCAAAACGAATCCATTCCAAACCTGGATACTTTCGGATTGTAACAATCATACAATACTCAAGAAGGTTCAGTGAACATTTAAACTATGTATACTGTTTTTGTGTCTTCTAAAGCGTTTCAGTATAGTGGTTGCAAATAGACATTGTGATTATGAACACGAACTGCATTCATCGATGTACACTCAAACAGTACAAAATTGGAAGCTATGGGTAACGATTTGTACAAGTACTACATATAATAGTACTATCGTCGCATTGTTACGAATACACAATGCTGTGTTTTATACTTCAAGGGCAAACGGTCACTCCGGAGCACGGGCAAAGAAACAAAAGCCAACAGCATAATAAACTGTGAAATATGATACATGCTTTTGTGAAAATGATATTCTTTAATTCCACTTCACTCACTTTGCCACGTTGGATGGTGCCAAACGCTCGTGCTGACCACCAGGAAAGAAAGTCGCAAGCATTGTAGTCCGGATTGTACCAATTCGAATACTTACCTCCGCCAAGGCGGTTACGTTTTGTCCAGTTTGTCTGTTTATTTGTCTGTCTTCCTGTTCGTCACCATGACAACTCAAAAAGTTATGGACGGATATTAAATTTACGTTATTTACAGAGATTGTTAGGTATGTAAGGAGAGGAACAGATGAATAGCTTTTGGTGAAGATCCGTATAATCGTTGGTTTGTTTCTCTACCTTTTTGTCTTGGTAATGTACTCAAAAAGTTATCAACGGATCTTAATGACATTTACGCGAATTGTCGGGGTTGTGTCTTAGAGTAAATGACTGAATTTTGTGCTGATCTGTTTGTTTGTTTATTTGTCCCTGTTTTTTATGTTCGTCAGTAACTGAACTCAAACAGTTATGAACGGGTCTTCGTGAAATTTTACGAAATATTAAAATATAAAAATTACTAGACATTTTGGAGACAATCGGTTCGTCCATTTGAGCATTTGACTAATGTTTATCATACTATTTGTCAGAACATATCTGAAAAAGGTACGGAAAATAACAGAGACCTTCCTTGCTGTCTAAAGGCACAAAGGACCAAAGTTTGCTGGTCGGCGAAAAAATCCTTTTTCATAGCGACAACATAAAATTTTAATTATCATTCCATTAAAAAATGAAGAATTGCAGGCGATGTTTGCTACCCCTTAGTGATGGGATCAAGTTTCAATTATTGTTATCATTATATTAAAAAGCTTAGCCTCCATTGCTCACTACACTAGCGATCTAAGAGAAAGAAAGAAACAGAGTATGTATGGGACGCGTGCTATAGGGGCATCGCTATCGATATAATTAACCTATTCTTCCATGAATTAATTTGGCTCTTACGTAGGAATAACACTGTCTAAAGTGCGGCTTATATGTATGTAACGACATAAAAAAAGGGATTTAATAAGTCCGCTTGACTTGACGTCTGGTAGCAATTAAGGCACTGTCGTTTAGCCTGCGAAATTTGGGCATGTCCGTTAATTTTGTATATTCGATTGATTCATGGTGAAAGTGTTAGGAGGCAATCCAATAACATAAAGCTGACGTAAAAGTCTATATTATGGAGCACGATTAAATTTTTGGCAGTCCTAAGAGTAACCATTTAAGAGTCAACGCGTGAAATTCGATTCAACGGGTCGAAGCCAGCGCGCCTGTCTAAAGTCCCGGATAATTAAAGCCTCAAAGTTTTACTTTCGGAGGCCAAACGAACACGCTCTCCGAATCGAAGGCTTTCTATAGAGTTAAGTGACTCGAAGTGCTAAACCCATGCGTTGCTGTGTCCTCTATAGCAGCTAGTCTATACATAGCTTTCTTGACATCCATGGCTCTCCAAAGTTCAACAGATCAAGAAAACTTAATCATTAGCATTTGCTCAGCCAACTGATCTGAGGTTACCGCTTAAGCAAATGTTTTGGTGAGCACACAATTGGGCGAAAAAATGTTTTCCGTCAAGTCAGTTGGACAAATCAGTGCCACTATAATAGTAAAGTTTTAGATAGCTTTTCAAATTCGAAAAGATGAGAGTACAGCATAATCGATTCATGAAACCGTCACAATTGCTATAAACTGCAAAAATCACATACAAAAAACACACTGAGTCTAGTTTCTGTATTCCTGAGGCACATAATCACTCACAAACACATAGCAAAAAGTGAGGTTTCACTCAAAACCTGTTAAATGTGACACTAGAACCACACTCTAGCCGCCGCCTTCGATGTTCACACTACAAAATTATTAGGCGCATTGCTCTAAAAAAACATCGTGTTACGTCCCGAGTAGAAATGAGATATCGGTCCAAGCCGCTTCTGCTCAAGATCTTAAACTCGACACTAAGTGGCCTGCGCTTGAGGATTAAGTTTGAATCTAACGAATCCACATAGCAGTACACCAAGAGAAATGTGAAACTAGCAAGCACAACAAAAGAACATTCCGAATACATATATTTCTAAATTCACCGTCAATTCCATATGACCCTTAAGTGCAGCACGAATCAACGGATCTTTCGAGAAAAAATTTACCATTTTTCAATCATGGTTTAAATGAAAACTACCGCTCTGAAAATATATCTGCTGGAAGGTGTTGTGCCCTGTGATCTGGCGCATCGTCGCAGAGTTGGCGGGTATGCTTTCAGTATAAAAGATATAATTGCCCTAGTCATCCTAGTCTGAATTTTTCCAGAGCCATTTATTCGGGACAGGTATACTCGGCGTACTGATGCTCTTCATGAGTTTGCCTTGGAACCGTTTCGATGCCATTGGGGCCAGTAATCTCGTTCGTTTTTTCCATCATTTGCGGATGTTTGGAATGGTCTTGATGGCTCTGTCTTTGCTGGTGCGGGTATTGGCAGCTTTAAACGATCTGTAAACAGAGCTACTCTGTGATCTCGGATCTTCTCTTTCATTTTTCTTTGCTCGCTGGGCTGGTTGCTTGGGGATTTGTCAATCTCATGGAGTTTCTCTGTTCCCACGTCGCCAGTCTAGTGTAATTTAATGATGATAATAAGAGCCAAGTTTCTGTAGGTCAACTAGACAGATGAAATTTAACCTTCCCAGCAAATAGTGTCTTTATTTATTATTTATTTAGTGTCTTTATTAAAGGGTTGTTGAAACAATCAGGAATCCAATGCAAATTCCCATCTTACTCAAATGAAACAAATCGTAAAACAATTTCCCGATACACATCGATACACAGATTTAATTCAGAACAAAATCAATGAAAATTGTAAACAAGACACTCTGGAACCCAACCCATATTCCCATCTTACTCAAATGAAACAAATCCTAAAACGATTACTCGATACACAGACATAATTCAGGTACAAAATTATGAAAATGGCGAACAGGACTTGAATGACACCCAAACGTCAATAAGACTCGCACTTTCGACCATTGGCCACTTTTATTAGCGGAGAGAACGCTATAAAGATTTTGCCATAGCAACAATCAAAATATTAGATTAAAAACTGTTAGGTACTCAGTGTATACCTGAACTTATCGAAAAGTAGCAAAATGAACTTCGGTACCGGATGTATTTCCGTTATATTTCACGTGTTGCAGCAATTCAGATAAAAGGAGACATGAATCTTGCATTAAAAGCCGATATTAATAACAACATAACTATTTTTTTTACCTATACAATGGTAAAAAAAATAATTCTTAGTTCAAACTAACACAAGTTTAGTTACCTCGGAGTTTAAGAATCCGAAACAGAGATACTTTACGGCAAATAACGCCTTTCTCAGCAGACTGCATTTCTTACTACTTGCAAAGGCGTTTGAATTTCCAAGTTAAGACAACCCGAGCGCCTGCGCAAAAAACTCCAGGACCTTGCAAAACCTCGAGTCTAATAAATAAGTCTAATGACCCAAGTTTCTATTCATCAACCACTTAAAGTACCGCGCTCGGAATTTTTCTTGCCCAACTCGGCTAAGTTTTGAGTCTAAATGGAAGAGAAGCTCAT